>PITA01005017.1:0-115649 GCA_004023965.1 Spilogale gracilis | reverse complement strand
TGTAAATGACAAGCAATTTCATCCGATAGAAAGATAATACCCTAAAGTTAGGGTCTCACCACCCTGCAGGATGTACACTGGCTATTTAATCTAAGCCTGAAGCCTGATCTGCCTTCCCCTCTCCCCCTCCCAGCTCTGCTGCCCTGCTGCTCCCCTCGCTGACCAGTCACTCACGCCTCTCAAGGATGCTCTCTGTACATTTCCTCTGAGTCAAGTCTTCAACTTTCTGAAATGTGAGCTTGGACGACCCTTAGATGTTTTCACTTGATCAAGTGGGCACACATTTACTGACCAACCCAGATGGGTTCAGTGACCAAGGAAGTCCTTTCTAGGCAGAAGGTTACGCAGGGGGCCATGTGGGATACAAAAGTGAACGAGGATGGGAGTTGATGGAAAAGTGTGAAAAATAACTCACCAATTCCTGTAACGAGTATATATTAGTCATGTGTGCTCAGAAAAGAATGTGTAGTGAACGTCATAGTTAATCATAATTGCTTAGCTATAATCAGTTACTGGAAGGTAAGATTATAAATAAGGCTTTTCTCCATCTTTCTGTAGTTCTACAAAGAGCACCTGTTGCTTCTTCTAAAATGGTTTTAAAGGTGTGAGAGGGGGGAGAGGAAGATTTTAATTTTACCAAAATTTCAGTTCAAGATAAAAACACAAGATGAAAGAACTAGCAAAAGCAGAAAGATTTGGCTTAGTTTCAGTGAGGAAGAGGGGACTTCTTTTCTCAGAAAATCATGGAAGGTTGAGTCATCTCCCTGAGAGATCCAGAGTGGAAGAAGAGGGGGCAAGATCAACGAGGAATCTGAAGAGGAACATCAGAAAGGTCGGACAAGGACCAGGGGAGTGTGGGAACTGGATGTGCCTTGAGAAAGGTTGGTCTGTTGAGCACCTAGGACAGAGGTGAGCCAGAGAAAGGGCCACGGCTGCCTCAGGAAACTGCCTGTCTGTATTTGGGCCTTTACACAACTTTGGTGCCCAACGCAAGCTGGAGGTAAGGCCGGGGACCGAACGAGGTCACGGGGCAGTGCGGGTGCAGACCAGGGGTGGGCCTGCAGACCGAGGCTGGGTGCCCATGCCTCAGACGTCTGGGAGGCCAGGAGGAACCTGCAGGTGCACTGCGGAGGGTGGCGAGGGTGGACGGCGAGCTGAGAAACCAAGCCAAGAAGACGTTTCTGAGTCGTGGTTATAAAAGGTCAGGAGTGAGCACTGACTGTTTCACTACTCACAGGTCAGCAGTGATCCAGGAAGAGCTAATTCGGTAAAATGACAAGGCAGGAGAGAAGAGGAGGCAAGGAATCATCAAGGATTGAGACAAATCAGGAGTTAGGCTCGAAGTGGGAGCAACTACTGGGGCGGAGATGAAGTGAAGGGAGGTTTCATTTCTAAGACGATGGGTTTCAGAGCATTAGGAGCTGTCCAGGACAGAACCGACACTCGGTGATGCTGGAGGGAACTGAGGTAGGGAAGCTGTCCTGCAGGTGGGAGAGGACGGGACCTGGCAAAGGTAGCCTGACCATGGACTGTTGCACAGGGCGCACACAGTGCCGCAAACCAAGACAGCTGGGCTTCCAGACCGACAGACAAGTGGGGCTGGACAAGGAGATGGAGCTTGTGGAAGCTTGAGGACAGGGCGAGGAGCTAGGAAACCCAGAGGGGCTCCCAGATGTAGGCAGTGAGGCAACAGGAAGGAGCAGCAGCTTCATCCCGTGGCTTCCGAGAGAAGGGAGCCGAGGGGCCCCCGGGGCGAGCAGGGGACTGAGCGACGCGGGCGCACATGGACGGGGCATTTGCAGACAGAGCTATGTTGGCGGGAACCTTTGGGGATGTGGGGAGTATACAAATGGAGAAGAGCATTCCTCAGGAGCCCGAGAGCCCCCAAGAGGGGGGCACCTAGAAGACCCTGAAGTTCTCTGCCAAGCATGAGGTCACCTTCTGTGAGCTACTGGAGAGGGTGGAGAAGGGCAGCGACCTCCAGGTGCAGGTGCGGCTCACACATGACATGACGAGTTCACGAGAAATGTGAGGGTGCAAAGGAGGCATCCCCTCCTGCGACAGCACCAGCCCGAAACCAGACGAGAACAGGTGGCTCTGCAGCCCTCCCTGGGGAGCCCACAGAACCCACAAACGAGGGGCGGGACACAGGTGGGGCCCGTGCCACATCACATCCAGCAGCAGACACGCTTTCCAGATTTGGCCTCACCTCTGCCATGGCTGAGAAGTCACACCAGCTGGAGGGAGGTCTGATGAAGTGTCAGATGACAGAATCTACAGGACCGAGACAAGGACCAGAAGGGCCCTGGGGAGCTCCGTGTCCCATGTGCCTATCTGTTCCCAGCCCCTTCGAGGGGCCAGATGTTCCCGGTTCGCTGACCCTGGCAGCCCGAGGCAGAGTCTGCGGCCGGGGCAAGTGCAGCCTCCTGGCCGGATGTTACTGCTGTCGCTTGGGTTTCCGGGCCTGAACACCAGAGTCCCCCCAACCCAGGCCCCAGGCTGCACGTGCCCTCACCTCAGGGCCCCAGCGCCTGGCATTCAGGCTTGCAAAGCAAATGAACAACCCATTAGAAACAGACTCGGGTTTTTTGGGTTGTTTTTTCTGTTTTTTTTTTTTTGTCTCACAGTACGTCTGGGTTTCCACCTGACAATATGTTCTTTCAATTCTATTTTTCTTTAAACCCCACCAAAACTCATGTGTATTTATGAGTATACAGTTACTGCCAAATTCCTGGCGATTTATTCACATTCAAAACTCCCAGCTGTGGTGAGAAAAGAGGAGCACATTTTTTCAGGAGAGGAAGAAATGACTTTTCCCAGTATATCAAAAATATGCCCCCTTTTATTACCATCCATCTGATATCAAAGAGTAAAAGAGGCGGGCTCGAAGAGACAGGCTGCGGATTCCAGAGTTTCCCTTCAGGGGAGCCTGCCCTGAGCCGTCGTGCTCTGCTGCCCTAAGAAGGGCAGTCCTGCCTCACCTGTGAAACCACCTGCTTGTCAGGCCAAGGGCCCCACGGTGCTGGGACTGAGCCCACAGAGCCTTGGTCTGGGGCCAGTATCTGCATGATTCGTCGGATGTAAGAACAAGTGACTTTGAGGACCGGGATGACGTCAGGGCGGTGAGGCCGCCCGGCGACACCGGCAGAGACCTCCTCACCCCTACGGGCCGAATAAGCAGAGGAGGTCGCTGGCGGGCACGACTCACGTCGGAGTCACCACGCACCAGGGCTGCTCATGTGGGAGTCGCAGGCACGAAGGCAGCCAGCCAGTGTCCTTTGCGACTCTCTTGATGTGCTGGCCGGTTCACAGCCCATCCTGGCTGCCAACGAACATGCCTCTAAGTCCTGCCCACGCCTACTCCCACCTTCCCTCTGCCCCGGGGCTCCCCGCTTCACCACGGAAAACCGGCTCCATAGGCCGTTAGCAGCAACATGAATCTCCAGTACCCCTCGGTCGACGTGAAGGTACGAGGGCTTCATAAACCTACTAGTGCAGAGTACATTTCCTCCGGCTGTATGTCTGATGGATTTACACCAATCACTTCATTTTTAGACCTCGAGGAGTTTGTTTTTTCATTAAGTCAAAAAAACACAAATATTTTAAATTGTAAATGAAGTATAAAAAAATTAACCCAGTTTCTCTACATGCCACTAATCTTTCCTGATAATGAGACAATGAGAATGCATTCTTTTATTTTGTTTAAAGATTTTATTTATTCATTTGAGAGAGAGAGGGAGCATAAGCAGGGGGAATGGCAGAATAAGAGGGAGAAGCAGGTCCCCTGTTGAGCAGGGAGCCCGATGTGGGACTCGATCCCAGGTCCCTGAGATCATGACCTGAGCGGAAGGCAGTGACTTCACCGACTGAGCCCCCCAGGTGCCCCAGAGGATGCGTTCTTTTAATATAAATTATGCTCCCCTCATTCTAGTGAATGGAGATTGTACATGATCTTGAAACAAGAATTACAGTTTGTTCCATCAACAAACATGGGCAGTGACTATTGATCAAGGGAGGCTTCATGGTCAAACAACTGACTGATAAAAACAGAGTTCCACTCCCCGATCCTAGCACTAAATGCCGGCACTTGATGGGGTCACAAATGATGCATGAATCAGGTCTTCCGTGCCCATCATGACCTCCACCACCCACCAACAGTAGGACTGATACATTTGCAACTGCAACATTATCGCCTATAAGACATTCTGTAACATTCACTGTTCTATTAATTACAATATTCTGCTAACTGGCATTTCCATGAGGGGTCCAAACTGAGCCACACTGAGGTGGAACAGGTATGAAGTATTGGCTGGAGGGAAGTATGGCTCCCTGGGATTGTAGGTGGCGGTGTGGGAGGGGGTGCTGGAGGGCCAGGAGAGCCCGGAAAGGGCACTGGATCCCCTGGGCGCTTCGGCTAACCCAAAGTTCATGTCTTTGAAAAGTCTGAGAAACTTATTAATAGCCAGAATGTTGACCCTCCAACAGGATCAGATGCCTCCTGAAACAGCAGAGACTTCTGGTGTAGGATCAACACTCAACACATTTATGCTCTAACTATGGAAATTACACCCCACCCACGAGAAAGTCACTGATACCATGGAAGCAACGGAGTGTGCAGGTTAAGAGGGAGGCTGCTGGAGTCAGAAAAGTTGGGTGGGACTCCTGGCTCCCCCTGTCATGTAAGACCAAGTGTTCACTACTCGAAGCTGCAATGTGTTAATCCACAAGGCAGGGGGATGAACCTCCTTCGTGGAACCGTTGCTGGACTTACATAAGAAAATGCATGTAAAGTTCTCGGTACATGCTGAGTGAGGTCTACGAGAATGTTAGCTATTCACAGTAAGAGCAGTATCAGCACCAGGGAAGCGCTACATGAGAAGCTCTGGATGACTCAGAAAATTGGGAGGAGAGAGAGGTCTCCCAGTGGGTTGGAGTCCTAAAGACTCCAGAGAAAGAGACCCCAGGGTGTGGCTTTGAGACAGAGCATGGAGAGCCACGAGGACTCAGATGTGGGGAGATGGAGGAAGGGGAGGATGGTAGTCCCTCATTCAAAGTAACAGAGAGAGGTGCTGGGAGCACTGACACAGATACAGCAAATGCACGTGCAATGTTCTGGAGACAATAAGTAGATCATTCCAGGCAGGGCCAAGGGCTCTCAGATGGGGATGATGGGAAGAAGGATGGAAAAGTAGGCTTGGCCCAGCTGGGGAAGAGTATGAGCACCCAGCTAAAGTAGTCAGAATTTCTACCATAGACAAGGTGTCTGAGCAACTGAGTGATAGGAAAAGGGAAAGTTGAGAGGGAACAATGTGGTAGATGCCATGGGTTCAACTGTGTCGGCCCAGAAAGATATGTGGAAGCCCCAAGCCCAAGCGCCCATGATGGTGATCTTGTTTGGAAACAGAGTCTTATCAGATGGACTCAAGTGAAGCTGAAGTCATGCTGGAGCACGGTGGTCCTCATCCAATGACTGGTATCCTTCTAAGGATTCTTCCCTAGAGACTTTGGAAGGGAGCGTGGTCTACCAGAAATCAGAAGTCTGCGGTTTTAGAGTTCTGGCTGTCAGAATGATGAGAGAATACATTTCTGTTATTATAAGCAAAGTACAACTTGTGGTCCTTTGTCATGCCAGCCCTAGGAAATGAATAACCCCATGACCATGCATATTAGAGCAAAACAAGGACCTGAGCATAATCACCAGATAGGAAGGTGGTGACAAAGACAGAGCTAAGGCAAATCAGCAAGATATGGAGACTTAACAACAATGTAGAGAGAAGAAGAAGGAAACAGTGAAGATACGGAGGGCCAAGGGGGCCTCTGTCAATGTCAAGAAAGACCAGGAGTGAGGATGCTACTTCTGGGAGCTGGACGGGGCCATGGGTAGAGACCCGTTAGGTGTGGCGCTGGTTTAGCAAGCACGTAATGAACCTGAAGGACATCTGGGAGAAGAGGGATGGTCCTCTTTATTTGTAATGGCAGAACTCCTCCAGTCCAGTGGAAAAATAAAAAAACCATGTGGTGATGTCTGAGCATCTCCTGGCTTCCCCTGTTTGCCCCCTCTGGACTGCTCCATTGGTAACCACAACCTCCAAACGTTTGGGTGGAGCCGTTCTCTCACGGGGCCTCAAGAGCCACCCCATGTGGACGAACTCGGCTCCTGAATGCATTCACGGGGGGTCACAGCTATTAGTACCTGCAGAGAACTTTTGCTTTATTTCAAGGTTTTTAGAAAAATAAACAAGGCATACCATAATTGTTGGTTAATTTGTTTTCAGTTAAGCGATTCCAGATTTTGAGCTTTCTGACTATTGCCACTTTTACTCCTTTTGGCCCACCCTTAAGTTCACCGAACTATAATTTTATATAAATTGAATGACTATCAAATGACATTACGAAGTCTGAGAATCTTCCTTTTTCATTTTGAGGTGTGCCACCCTCTAATCCAAGGGCTTGAAAAACCCCAAAGTGCGCTATCTCTTCTTCTCCCTTTCTCTCTCTTTTCTAACCAGAAGAAAGAAAGGCCAGTCAGAATAATTGCTAGAGTGGAGAGAAGATATTTTTAAAAACTTTCTCTCAAAATTACAGATTTAAGACGGCAAGGGAAGTAAAATTGCAGTTGAAGTCCAAAGCAAAACCTTTAACTAAAAATACAGGCTGTTCCCGCCGTGCAATCTGGCTGGGCCAGGAGGCACAAAGCACTCCGCTTCGACAGAATTCCCATCATTTTGAAGTGTCTGCAGAATTCAAGTGGCTTCAAGTTGTGTCAAGTTCCCAGATGACTGGAGGTTCGCATACCTAGGTGTCTCTGAAAAATGCCTTCCTAACATTTTTCCGAAGGTCAAATGGACACCCAATCTTCAAACCACTGAAAAGAAAAACATGTCTCCGCGAGACACACTTTTATTTCACATTGTTGCAGATGGTAGAACTCAAGGGAATTAAGTATAAACTTTCTTCCTGGTTCCTTCTAAATGGGTCATGGTAAATCCCAACGGCTTTCAAATCCCACAGTGGAACTGTTGTTCCCCTGTGACATCTTTAACTAGACATCTTTTGTGAAAGCTCAGGTGTTAAGCAGTCCTCAGTTTTAATCAGGTAAGAGGTGAGCAAAGAGAATGGGTATATGGGGAAATGGACAGGCATGTTGTTCATGTGGTGAAAAAACCATGCAGAACTTTGATTTCTAAATTTAAAGTTTCATACTTGATTACCTACCAAGAGAATGCATCTGATGTAATCTGGGTGAATCACAGTAGTGTTTTTCTATAAGGAGCAGGAAAGCGTTCTTTGTTTGATATCTATATTAATGTTATATGCCCTCCTCCAACATCTATTCAAAAGAATTACAGTTTGAGGGAGGAAAAAAATACCTTGGTTCAATTGTAACTAAAATCATATTTAAGGTAAATACTGCAACAGACGTTTTAACTTTACTTTATAAAAAGCAAGTATAGTGGAATTCCTACATGGAATGCAGGTGCCTCAGCCAAGAAAAATTATGTTTTACAGATTTCAGACGTTCTTTTCTGAACGAATATAGAAACATAAACATGCAGAAACACAGAAGTCAGTGAGAAAAACGATTTAGGCATAAACTCTATCAAAGCATCAAATACCATTTTACTGAAGAGCCATTCAATTTTTAGATAAGAAATCAATTTTCACAAACATGTCCTGAATATCATTTACTCCTCTGACAGGATCTGACCAAATAGCTTTCCAGGTACAATCTTCCCTCCCATTCCCACAAATTCCTCAGAAGCCGTTCGGAAGCACTTTAGAAGTTTCGTGATTTCTGCCACGAGAGGGTAAGACCCGCCCTGTTAGGACCCAGGCCCCCAAGGGCCTTCTTGATGGGCCTTCTTTTCTACAGTAGATATGTTCCGGGAAAAATAGAGTAAATCAGACTTTTATTTTTATTATTATTTTTGTTTTTTCGTGAATGAAGCCGTCTTCTCAGTGCCCTCAGGGGTTTGCTCAGGGACTGAGGGAATTCCACAATGAGCTCCTTGTGCCCGGAGCAGCCACGGGGGCTCGGCCCGTGAGGGGTGGCTGGGCTGGGCTGTGACCTTCCAGCTGCTAGAGTCCATCTGTCTGTCCTCCTCATGGCGGAGCTCCCTCTTGTCATCGAGGTTGGAAATGGCAGTCTCCCTGCCCCTTTGATCTAATCCTGGTCAGTGGTCTGCTGTGAGGACTTCTGGAAGGATTTTCTCCCCTACAGGAAAGAGCAATGCGAGGAAGGAAACATGGCTTCCCTTTCCTTTTTAACCATGAGACACTGCTCGGTGAAGGTGTGATGCTCGCCGCTGCAGGCAGCTCTAACTCCAGAGAGAAACCTCAGAGAAGCAGCAAGTAGCCGCCCCAGGGGACCGGCTGTGCTCCGGGGCTGACCAACCTGAGCCACAAGGGCCATCGCTGCCTCTTTCCATGAGATCATAAACTCCTCACGCTGAAACCCACTTGGGGCTGGGTACCCCAGGACTCATCGGAAAGCACACCCCCACTTTGTGTCCTGTCTTCACAGGCAGGGCCCCCGGAGATCCCTCTTCTCCCTTGAGGCTTAGCCAAGGATCAGCCCGAGGGAGCCTCGTCTGACCCACTGAGGCCACGCTGATCACTCCCTCCGGGCACCCTGTGCTCACACGTCGCTTGGGCTCACGAGGCTAATAGGACTTTCTGTTCACCAGCAGGACTAGCTCGGAACTTGCGGTTCCCAGTGCAAAGGAAAATGTGGTGCCCCTTGTTTATGGGTCATTAAGAATTTCAAGACAACAACAGCAGAGCACTAACCACGGCGGGGCCCGGAGGAGACTCCTCAGTTCTCACACCCATGAAACTGACTCCACTTACAAGCAAATCTTTTCGGGAAATGTCCAGACAGCAGGTATTGTAGGCATCGCAGGCCACGCGGTCTTTGTTACAATTGCCCCGCTTGGCCCTTGTGGTATCAAAGCCGCCACAGAGACTACAGAAGTGACCAGGTGTGGCCCCTGTTTCAATAAAACTTTATTGATGGGAAGCTGGCCAAGGAGTCCTTGGTGGCTCACTGCTGCCTTAGACCAGAGGCTCCTCAACCTTGGTGTGTACCTGAGAATCACCTAACGTGTCACTTCAGGATCTTGTGAAGACGGTTTCAGCAGTATGGAGTGTTAGTGTAGCCTGATCCGAATTCACAAGCTCCCAGGCACCACATTCTGGGAAGCACTTTCATGTCTGAGAAACACTGGCTTAGCCTGGAGGGTGAGACCATGGGATTTCTCTCTGTGGTCAGTGCCCCCCGCAGAGAGCCCAGCATGGGGCCTGGCTCTGGGAATATACGTCCAGAAATGCAAGTTAACTGCAGGAGCTCCAAAATCATTTGCTGAATCAATTCACTAGGATGCAAGTTCTCAGGAGGCAGGAACGACTCTTTATGCTTCTAGTATCTTCTAGACTTCTTTTTTTTTTTTATTAAGATTTTATTTATTTATTTGACAGAGAGAAACACAGCAAGAGAGGGAACACAAGCAAGGGGAATGAGAGAGGGAGAAGCAGGCTTCCTGCTGAGCAGGGAGCCTGATGTGGGGCTCGATCCCATGACCCTGGGATCATGACCTGAGCCGAAGGCAACCACTTAAGGACTGAACCACCCAGGCACCCCTATCTTCTAGACTTCTGTCTTCCTAGCAAAGAGCTTCTGTATTACAATTTTAAATAAGTGTTGAAGATCTTCTAAATGCATGTTATGCGCCACTGCTGCTGTTCCTATCCTTCTCCCTCTCCCCCCTCTCTCATCAGCTCTTCTCCCTTTGTCTGGTACCATAACGCCCAGTGCTGTGGACAGCCTATTCTAAGGGGATTAGGTAGGATAGCACTCATAGTCACAGGGATGGGCATGAAAACTGAGTTCCCAGCATAACCCCCGTTTCGTGGCCACAGTGATTAGCTCAGGGGACAGACACATCATGAAAGCCAGTACCACTGCAGGATTTGGCTGCAGGTTCCTCACAGATGGTCTCTCTCACCCGGAATCCCAAAGCTAAGAGCGTGTGAGTCTGGGGATGCCGATGGCCTTCTCGACTGTCACAGAAAGAGCCTGACCAAGAAACAGCCAGGGAGACGGAGACCCAACCACATTCTGAGCCCCTGGCTCCAGCCATGCCTGAAGCAAGTTGTACCTTACTTCCCAGTTATGTGATGCAAAAACGTCTTTACGTTTTCATCAAGCAATCTGAGCTGGCTTTCTGTCACTCACAAGCAGAAGAATTTTAACTCTATAGAAACAAACTCCCTCTATACTTTGGGCCAGCTTCGTTCCTCTTATGTTAAATTAGTTTAATTACAAGGACCCACTTTACATAGGATGGCTAAAGATTTGACTTAATGTTAGTAATAACTACAAAACTGGAAATGAATGGGACGAGCCATATCCACCGACCTGTTACCCTGTTCCTTAAAACTCAGGTCAATCCATACCGATTCAGGATCAGTATATTCGTTAAGCATGACCTGTCCTTCACATAGAAAGTCCTTTAGAAAGATGCAGGCTTTCATAGGTCAGTGGACTCCTGAATCAGGTAGGCCAGAAGCAAACTCATGCTGTATGTTCCAGAAGTGAAGACAAAACCCAGGCTAAGACACCTCGTCTCAGACTGCAAAGTCCTTGTATCTCTGCCCTTCCCATCAATTTATGACTCTTACTGGCAGTCTAGATTATGCCTAAATGTTACTCCTTGGGAAATGCTGTTCAGTATGTTGTGGTGAGATTTCTTGTTGTTGATACTTAAAAAAAATTTGAAATATTCTGGTCACTAGATGATCAGTTTTATGAGTAAAAACATCATTGGTATCTGGGTGAATTCCAATAACACACACAAATACATATACTCATCTACATTAAAAAAAACCCCAACACATCATAGTCTAAAAATTTTGCTGGGAAGGCTATAATCTTGCCTTCCCAGCAAGACTTCATGTGTCTAGAGAAATGCCTAATTTTTTTTTTCCAGCAGCATCTAAGTAGATTACCTCGAGTATAGCAAAACAGGGTCACACTTGATCTCGAATAACTGAACCTCAGAAACCTCTGGTTCTGTGATGCTGTTAAACTTCCCCCATTGGGGGAAAATAGAATGTAAAAACAAGGTCATCCTGCAAGCCTTCCACTAGTCTATAGAACAAGTACGTGGACTTTGAATTTCTATCTTACCCTCTCAAAAAGTACTTGTCGTACATACCAGAAATACTGAGCCCGAGAGACTTCAAGACCCTAAATCCAAAACCAGCAATGTGCCATTAAATTACACTCAGTTGGGACACTTTCTTACTGGTCTAGGGAGATAGACTAATCCAATTTTGAAAACAGTTTCAAATACAAGCATTAAAGTAAAAGAGTTGACTCCTTACCACTCAACCAGGGACTTGAGTTAATCATCACGTCTCATGAATCAAGAGAAACAGAGCCTCCTTCTTCCAGAACATGTGTGTTCATATCTAATGCTGACAAACATGCTAATTGTGTGCTCTCCAAAAAATGTATCTTTTCTATCAGGGGATGTTTGTCTGTGTCCGCTAAGGATGTTTGTCTGTATCCGCTAAGACCCAATGGGGGGCAGTTATGAGACTGCCCGACTAACACCAACATTTAAAGGAAGGCACACGGAAGAATCATGCTCTTAGGTAGTGTGCGGCGGTGTGTGGGTTTTCTTTCTCCCCAAGGGTTTGCCGCTCTCGGCCTACCCAGAGGAAGGAAAACAGGGATTAGGAATATAAACCAAAAGAAAGTCACTTCAGATGGACCTTTTGTGATCTTGGGTCAGAAAGCCCGAGGGAAAGGATCAATGGGGAGAAGGCACAGAGGAAAGGGGGGAGGGCTTATGACACCTCTTGGCCCACAGAGAGCTGTTGGAGGAGCCAGGGCTCTGAGCAGGGTTGACATACTGTTGATTTCATAAGTAAGAAATAATGATGCTTTAGGATCTTTCCTTGCAGTTCCTTGTGTTACAGCAGATTACGTGAATTATTACAACTCAGTTTGAGGTCAGATAGTGCACATGAAACTGCATTAAAATGATAATTTAAGACATAGTTCTCGGAGAAGAGACCCACACGCATCTGTGTACTTCAGACATCGTTTTACTGTATTTGAAATGGCTATTGGCATTGAGGACTTGGTCTGGGTTCTTCTCTGCCAGTAACAGACCCTACACAAACTACGATCATTTCCACTCAAAGTACACTAACTCACAGGGCAACCGGTTACTAGCTTGTAATTCCTTTTGTGATTCTCTAACATTGTTGTAACCTTTCAAAGTTTATACTACTCTAGATTATTTACTGATGCTAAGAGCTGCCATTATTTAAATAGTTTCTCTGGCGCCTGGGTGGCTCAGGTCCTGAGTCTGCCTTTGGCTCAGGTCATGATCCCAGAGTCCCGGGATTGAGTCGCACACCGGGCTCCCAGCTCCACGGGGAGCTGCTTTTCCCTCTGACCTTCTCCCCTCTCATGCTCTCTCTCTCTCTCTCTCTCTCTCTCTCTCTCTCATAAATAAATAAAATCTTAAAAAAAAATCTAGTTTCTCAAATACCAATAGTCTTGTCCCACTCATCTCCTTATCATCATTCCTCAGGAATCAGAGATAAAATCCCAGAGTCTTTTGTTAGATAAGATTACAAAAATATACCCAGATTGTTACATATTTTCACCACCAATAACACTGAAAGGAAAAACAGTGGACAGCAAGGTTTCCATGTAAGCTAACAGATTTCAAAGGTCTCTGTCTATTTTTTTCTGGTGATACATGTTTTACAGAAAGAGGGTTAGTTTGCACAGAACTGCATCTTGGGTGTGGGATTAGGGAGGCCTTCACACTCAGTGTTTCTTGACGTGGGAGTCCCCCTGCTCTAAAGAAGAAATACTCCCAGCTGCTGCCTGAGATAGGGGAAGGAAACCTATGGAGGATATAAAGAAGCTGCCCTCAAATTCCTTATTTTAAATCAGTGGTTCTCAGTTGGGGTGATTTTGCTCTACAGAGGACATTGGTAATATGTGAAAACGTTTTTGGCTGTCACAGTGGAGGGGGCAGATTGTGGGCATAGGCCAGGGAGAAAATTATCCCCTCCTCTGCAAAAGTCAGTAGTCCTGAGGTTCAGAAACTTGTCCTAGCTTCATCAGGCTCTAGCTCTTGATCAGCTAGAGGGTTCCCAGAGCTCTTATAGCATCATAGGGGTGTGTGGGTGGCTCAGTCTGTTAAGTGACAGACTCTTGATTTCAGCTTAGGTCGTGATCTCAGGGCCACGGGATCGAGTCCTGTGTTGGGCTCTGTGCTCAGTGTAGAGTCTGCTTGTCTCTTTGCCCCTCTGCCTCTGCTCCTCTTCCACTAACTCTGCTTCTCAAATAAATAAAGAAAAGCTTTAAAAAAAAGATTCATATGTAGTTGTGCACCAGAACAAATAGATATGGGATGCACCGGAGAGACACACCACACACACAGTTCTCAAAAAGGTTAAAGAGAAAGAAATCTAATAAGGTTTCTCTTTACTTTTCAATGATAGGTATTCAGCCAATAGGAAATATAATAAATGTTTACTGGGGGATAAAATCAACACCTCAAATGAAGATAAAAGAAACCAGCAGCTCGCAGGAAAACTGAGCAGAAAAAAGAGAAGGGTCTGAGCAATCTGACTAAAAAGATCCTCTAACTGTTGCAAGGAAAGTCTGCGAGGCCCAGTAGGATGAGTCACTTCTCTGAATCTCTCCCATCAGAAATCCCGGCACTGCAGCTTAGAAAAAAGAGAAAGGGGAAGAGATTTTCTCGCTGCCCCCTCCCATAGCTTTCTCAGCTATCACATCCCCTCGCCCCGACGAAGCGAGCTTTTCCTCAATTACGCGCCACGTTTTTGTCATAAGAATATTCTCTGAGAAATGTCAAATGACAGAATGTTTCTTTTCAAGGATTAATGAAACTTTTCTATTACTCATTATAGTGCTGTCGAGAGTGAGACCAAGGAGACAGCAACGAAAGCAGGAGTTACGAAGGCAAGATCACTGTCAGCCCTCGGTCAGGAATTCTGGCAAGGAACCGAGTCCTATCAACAGAGGAGGCACATTTTTCATTCTTTAATTGCTTCTCATGGCTACTTCCAGAAAATGTAGGCTGTTTCCACCTTGATGAAGAGAGTGTGTGTGGGGGGGAAGCAGCTTCTGAAATCTTTATTACGGTAGCAGCCCTGAGTGTAAATTTTTTTAGACACCTCTATTCACCAGAATTCTGCTGGACGTGAGAAAATTGTCCCAAACTGAAAGAAGTGAATAGAAATGACCCAATGAAGAGTGCTGTTCCTTTTTTTTCTTGGCATAGAAGACAAAACTGCCCTTAGCTGTGACTACTCTTTAGACTCTATAAGGACAGTTGGTGGTGATAAGTAAATAGTGGGGTGTCCTATTTTCACGGAGGATTTATGAGGATTTGAGGTCATGTTATGATGACTGGTTGTGACTTTGATTGTGACAAATGAGACAGTCAGATTTTACAACTGTAGAGTTTGAGACAGTGGTCCTATTATTATCCAAATCAACCAGATCGTTCAGCTGCCTTCCTCTCAAGAACTATTCAAGAAGTTTTCAGGATGAGGATGATCGAGCAAGGATTGTCTTGTTACACCAAATGCAGGCTTTCAGCCAGAGAGGATCTGAAACACAGATTCCCTTTCTTTCTTTCTTTCTTTCTTCCTTCCTTCCTTCCTTCCTTCCTTCCTTCCTTCCTTCCTTCCTTCCTTCCTTCCTTCTTTTTCTTTCTTTTTTCTTTCTTAGATTTTATTTGTTTGACAGAGAAACACAGTTAGGGAACACAAGCAGGGAGAGTGAGAGAGGGAGAAGCAGGCTTCCTGCCGAACAGGGAGCCTGATGTGGGGCTCGAACCCTGGACTCTGGGATCATGACCTGAGCCTAAGGCAGTTGCTTAACGACTGAGCCACCCAGGCGCCCCCCAAACACAGATTTTCTAAAACAAAAAGCTCTTTACACCACCTTTACTAGCGCTTCCAGTCCACTTAGCATTGCACTCGATAGCAGCACACGTGGTTCAACAGTTAAGGGGGATGGGTCCATTAAAATTCAAAATAGAGCTGGTTTTCCTACTGAGCATCCAATTTCTCTGCTGGATAGTCTATTCAAAATAATGCATGTATAAAAACAAAACAAAATAATGCATGTGCAACTTACTCCTTGATGCTTAACTACATTAATGCATAACTACATCTTGGAGTTCTCTAGATACTGACTTAATTCATAGGCTTGATTCTCAGCCTTCTTTAGCTGTAACAGAAATGTTTTATCTTCTCCCTGTCTGCCAGGGGCATCTATGCCTGCTGGCTTCCGCCCGGGCTGACCCACTATGGGGGATACCCTACCTTCATCTGTGTCTGGTGAACTCTTGCTCACCCTTCTAGAAACAGCACATGACAAAGAGGACATAAGGGCAGCTGACATTGACGGTGCTTTCCTTCGTATCAGGGCTGTGCTGGCTGCTTTACAAACAATACTGCCTTTTACTCTCAAGTCCTAAAGAAAGGGAGCTAGTTCCTCCCTCCCACTCCTGGGTGCCAGCCCCACCGAGTCACCTGGCACCTGGCCCCGGCAGGTCCCAGTCGAGTTTTGAGGCAATGACCACATGGCTTGCTGCATGCTAGATGGGAAAGAGCAAAGCCGGATGGCGGAGGGAGGGGCCCAAGGGAGAACATCTTGGAAGACGTTCTGGCGACAGGATGTGTGGGTGAGACTGTCTTAATGACTGAACAAAGGAGTCAAATGAAGAGGATGGTAGGAGGAGGTGTACAATTGAAATGATGGGATGGGAAATGATGACCAGGATATGGAGGTCACCAGGGACGAGATGTGGACATCTGCACAGGAAGGAGGGATTTCACTCCACTGGTGCCCTGCACATTAGGAGGTGGAGGAAGAGAGAAGAGGATGAGGCTGATCCACAGTGAGGGCTTTTCTAGACACCAGGAGTAGGGTGAGAGGGAGGGTGAAAGTCATGAGCAGTCAGACAATCTGGGAGCTCATGGAAAGGTTGCAGTGGGCATTTGTGGATGGTCTCCAGGCATGTGGCACTCTGGCCCCTATTTTTCTCCCAGTGACCCTATATTTTCCTTGAGCTAACTACCCTTTTCCCATTCTCAGTCTTTGTTATTTGGTGGAATCAACACCAAAGGTGGATCTTGGTTTTACTCTGATATGAGGGCCTTCCTCTCTTCCCTGCTGGGTGGCTGTGGTGTCACAGCACGCGGCGCTGCCCAAGGAGAGGTTTTGGGGAGAACAGAGATGGAGTGCCTTCCCAGATGGAGAGAATGCCTCCCCATGACATCACATCACGGCATCCAAACCTGCCGAAAGTTATGTTTTCTCTCAAGCTCCTTTCGCAGATGGGGGAGGGGGTTCATTGCCATGGTCTTGCTTCCTCTTCACTGCTGTTTGCAAGGTGAGATGCTGTGGTTGACTTATCTTCTAGCCAAGGGTTGAGGGACCATGTGGGGTTACACGCACACCTAACCCAGGGCAGGTTCCCTGGGCTAGACATGCAGAGCACTCCACTCTCCTGGGCACAGTGAGTGGTCCTTAAGGGACGGGTGCTCTGCTTATGCTCTTTTCCCTTCACTGACTGTCACAGAGATTGCGGAGGAGAGTTGATCTATTCTGAAAGGGAGCGAATCTAAGACCGATGACTGTGGACCTGCCAACAGCCTCCGTACTTCCCGTGGTCGGATGCAGACTGATGAAGCCCACAATGAGCAGAGTACAGAACGAGGGAGATTACATGAGCTGATGAACACCCTGCGTGCATAAGCTATTTTGAGTTCAGTTTTCTGTTATTTGAAACAAATGAGACCAAATACTCTCAGGCTGGAGCAGTAGTGAAGTCCAATGTGGAAGGCAGAATTTAGGGGACAGGAAAGGAACATCGGTTATCTGGGGCTTAATTGCTGTCCTAGGAGATGGAATTTGGTTCCCATGTGCTCCTAGCCCACCACCATGCAGCTCAAGAGCCCCGCGGTGCACTGCGATGGCCAGCCACCATGCTGATGAAGGGTTGGGATCAGATTCCTGTCTTCTAAATGATTTTCTCCTCATCCACAGACTTGAAATAAAGCTTCTCACGCAGATGTGAAAATTCATTCTGAGAAAATGGTTTCATTATTAACGTAACACAGCTTGGGCTCGTTACCTCGAACTATGAAAAAGTAATTTGTCCTAAAGATGATCGGGACACTGCATTTTCCAAGTGACTAAATTCTACCAACTTCGCCTTGAACTGAAGGATAGAAGGTATATTCTGGGTGCACGTGTGCCCCACTCCCCAGCTTCAGAAAAGATTAAGGCACACTTGTTTTGATTACGCATTAGTTTATCTTCTGGTAACCACCTTCAAAAGAAGAGAAAGTGAAGTGGCAGCTCTTCTCTCTCTTTGTTTTTGTGTTTTTGTTTGTTTGTTTGTGGTCAATCCATCTTTTCCTGTATACATAAAGAAAACCAGGCTGTCCGGTGTCTCACGTACTGTGAGGCCTCAGGCTAGCTCTGCTGATCTAATCCTATTCGGCTCAGGGACTGATCTAGGTAGCTCCTAAACATAAACATTTGGGGGCTTCTGAATTTAATAACAAACGTGATTGTGGAGAGATTGATTCTTTTCCATTTTATTGCAATAATAGGCAAAGGACTTCTTTTTTTCTTTGGTAATGATCAAATACTTATAAATGCATGTGGACCTCTGATGTCAGTCCCATCATCTGCTTCCTGTGTATTTTCCTGTATGAACCCAGAGGGATTTTTTAAAATAACAGCATCATTTTTTATCATGTTCAATTAGCTAACATAGAGTACATCATTAGTTTTTGAGGTAGTGTTCAACAATTCATTACTTGTGTATAACACCCAATGCTCATCACCACACATGCCTTCCTTAATATCCATCCCCCCATTACCTCATCCCCCCAAGCCCCACTCTTCTTTGGGGAAGAGTCCAGAGTTTTTGTTCCCAGAGTCCAGAGTCTCTCATGGTTTGTCTCCCTCTCTGATTTCTTCCTATTCAGTTTTCCCCCTTCCCCTATGGTCCTCCATGCTATTCTTTATGCTCTAAATATAAGTAAAACCATAAGAAAATTGTCTTTCTCTGCTTGACTTATTTCACTCAGCACAATCCCTTCCAGTTTCATCCATGTCGATGCAAATGGTGGCTATTCATCCTTTCTGATGGCTGAGTAATATTCCATTGTGTGTGTGTGTGTGTGTGTATATATATATACATATATATACTGCCAGGAGATTGTTGAAAAAGAAAACCAAAGGTGGGAAAATCACAATGCTTGACTTCAAGCTATATTACAAGCTGTGATCATCAAGACAGCATGGTATTGGCACAAAAACAGACTCATAGATCAATGGAACAGAATAGACAGCCCAGAAATGGTCCCTCAGCTGTATGGTTAACTAATCTTTGACAAATAAGGAAAGAATATCCAATGGAAAAAAGCCAGTCTCTTCAATAAATGGTCCTGGAAAAACTGGACAGCCATATGCAGAAAAATAATAGCATTATTAAAATATAATCCTCATGCCATAAAATTCATCCTCTTTAAAGTATATAGGAGAGTGGATTTTTAGTATGTTTGTAGAGTTGTGGGAAGGATCTTTTTTACAACACGTGTCAGCTCTCATCCACAAGCTCAAAGCCCCACAAAGGTCTATGAGATTCACGTTTTGCTTACCCTTTTTTCCCCTACAGTGTCCAGCACATTAGCAGAAAAGAGGTGCCCACTATGTACTTGTGGAAGGAATAATCCTTGGTTCTAGAGGCAGACTAAGCTCAAAGATCAACTATATACAGAAACTTTTGTGTTCCAGCAATGGTATTATAAATTAGAATTTTACAAATAATAAAATGCTAAAGGTTATCTTCGCTATTTAACAGTATGGTCTTAGACTGTATATGATATAATTTTCTTTCCTTCCTTCTCTCCTTCCTTCGTTCCTTCGTTCCTTCCTTCCTTCCTATGTTAGTCACCATATAGTACATCATTAGCTTTTGATGTAGTGTTCCCAGATTCATTGTTTGTGTATAACACCCAGTGCTCCATGCAATACATGCCCTCCTAATACCCACCACCAGGTTCACCCATCCCCCCCCCCCCAATATTCTCAGTTTGTTTTCCTGGAGTCCATAGTCTTTCATGGCTCATCTCTCCCTCTGACTTCTCTCCCTTTATTTTTCCCCTCTTTTTCCTAATGTCCTCCATGCTATTCCTTATGTTCCATAAGTAAGTGAAACCATATAACAATTATCTTTCTCTGTTTGACTTATTTCACTCAGCATAATCTCCTCTAGTTCCCTTATCTAACTTCAGCCTAGGACACCTCAGAGCTGATGTCCAGATAAAGTGGTGAGAGGGAATTAATCAAATATTACCCATTTTTAAGTGAGTGTTTCAGGCAGACAGGCAGACAAAAGCCAACCAATAATTGATCAAGTATTTGTTTCAGCAGAACTTTGTGAAATAATACGCATTGTTTTACCAGATAAATAAATAAACTGCCCACTGATTACACTCAAACATTTCCTCTATGAGGGTTGTGGAATTGCTACGTATCAAAATATGCACAGGCTAAATTACTTGCCAACATGAAACTGCATTTTATTCTTAATATTAAGTCTCCACGTGAGTAGAGCTGATTATCGCTGTGACTGGTAATCCAGAGTCTGAGAAGCTCCCAGGACACCAAAAGCACTGAGAAGGGAGTGGAGCACCAGGTCGGTGTTTCAACAATGTTCTTACAAGTTTCCCTGCCAAAACACTAGAATGAACTCTTGCTGGCTTACCACTTAAAGCAGAGACCATCTGTTGCCTCTCCTTTCCATGCATAGAGTAAAAACAAATTAAAGCAGGTTCCTTCTCCTAAAAACCAGCTTTCTGAACCGAGATGAATTCTAGGTTCAGTGATAAAATATCTCGTTATTTTCACGACTATGTCATTATGCCTCTTAAGAAAATAGCACAATGACTACAAAAGTCCAAATTTATGACTTGACCCAGTGAGCCACTTCATGAATACGAAATCAGAGGACTGGAAATAACCTGAATGTCCATCAGTAGGAAGAAGCTGGGTAGGAGGATAGGAGTTCATCCAGCCCATGGCACTCCATGCAGCATTAAAACCAGGAGGAGAAGCATGTGGCTGGTCCCAGAGTGATCGCGGGCGGGTGAATGCAGGAAGGCAGAGGCAGGGTGGCCAGCACCGGGCAGTCACATCTCTGCTCTGCCCTGAAGCAGCAAGAGGACTCAGGAAATCATTCCCTCTGTTCCCGCATCTGGAACATGGAGAGACCGTTCCAGTTCCTACCTAGAAGGTTGCTAAGAGCGGTTCCTCTGAGAAGATATCTGCAAAGCCCTGAAGGTGGGACCTGACCCCGCCATACACATCACGCCAGTACTTGCCACTCTTCTTGTCCCCATTCATAGACATGTTAACGTGTGCCTGAATCGTCGTCTCTGGAAACCTATACGAGGGACTGGAAACAGGAGTTGGCGTCTGAGAGAAGGGGTCTGGAGGGATATTCTTTTTTCACTGTGTGCATTTGTGACCTAAACAAAAAGCCTTATTTTTTTTTTTTAAATGAAGAAATAGGACCCCTGACAGGAGCAAATGTTTTTGAGATGAGCGTCTATGACGTTCATAATGACTCAACTTGGACTCTTTGCTGAATGCAGGTGGCCATGCATAGGCCATTTCGGCCCTGGAAGAGCAAACTCCCGGGAGGGGGGCCCTTAGCCCCACCACGGGCCATGAGCCCACCTTCCGTGGTGGTTCCGTGGCGGCTGTGTGGGTGAGGCCACTGCTCCCCAGCTGGCCTCCCACTTCCCATCCCTTCTCCTCATCTTGCCAACTCCTGTCTGGTTCAGAGGCTTGTTCTGAAACCCTTACTGGGCCACCTCCCTCCTCAGAACCCTCGTCTACACCCCATTGCATGGTGCTGGGTCCACACTCTAGACCGAGCTGTGGAGGTGTCTTGGCATGTCTGAACCTGCATCCAGCCGTCACCGTGCCACCACCAGTTTTGGCTGTCCAAGCTGGGGAGGTGCCTTCCCCTCCCTGGGCCTCAGCCTCCCCGGGGGACACAGGGATGGCACCACCCCTGGGCAACACTGGCTGGGGGAGAACACAGCTGCTGCAGCTCTGGCTTAGGGACACCCCGCAGGTCTTCTCTTCCCTCTTACCCCCTCCTTGGCTCCAGTGGCTCCCCTCTTCTCCTCCCATCAACTGAGTCTCGATCTGTGTAACATATGTGGGGGAGATCCCACGACAGGGCCGTCCCCTAGGTGGGGGTGAAGTTCAGTTCAGGGTCACCTAAAATCACAGCGCATGGTGAAGTGACCGACTGAGGGGCTTAGATTCTGGGACTGCATGGCAATCACCGGGGAGAGAGGGCGACTGAGGCCTGGCGGCTAAGGAAATCTTTACTAGCCCCGATACACCTTGGGGCTGAGCGGGACAGGAACCCACAGAAGGTGCGCCCCACGGCAGGCCCAGCCCTGAGCTGCCCACGGCAGGGGGAGGGCTCAGAGGGCAAAAGAGAGGACTGTGCTTGGGTGTGAGCCTCAAGCCCATGATGAAAACGAGGACATTCTTCAAGAGCAGAGTGTGTGCCCATGAAAGCAAGCTGTCTACTGCTCTCCGTCCAACAAAGCCCTGGCCTAAAGTGCTTGTGTAAATAGGGCAGATCAGGCGTGTTGGCCCAGGGCTACAGTGTCTGTGAACACGTCGACCTTCGACCAGGGAGAGCTCACGAGCTGCCCTGCTTTTTTGGCTAACGTCCTCCCGCTGATATTCCCTCAGGACGCCTGCGGCCGCGTCCACACAGGACCCCACCTGCAGGCGGCGGTGACGGCTCTCCCCAAGTCATTCGATTTTAGCCTGTTGTCCCCTTTCCCTGCTTGCTCTGCTGTTCAGTGCTAAAAATATTCGCTCATAGCTTGTTCTTTTAAATAGTTTGAACGATGAGAGGGAAGATAGCGTCATCCCCCAGTCAAACACTCAGGTGCCCCGTCATCTGCGCCACCGAGCCTCCCCGTCCGCAGCCCAGCACCCCGGACTCCGGCTCCGTGGGAGACATCCAGTGCGGGGCGGGGGGAGGCTGGGCTCCACCCAGTGACGACTAGACGGCCTTTCCTGAAGTGGTAAATCCCACTCAGAAGTTAAAAGGATTCCCATAAAGATTAAAACACGAAGCCTACACAGGCACCAGTCAGCCCGATGAGGCCGGGCCATTTGTTTTCCAGCTGTTACCACGCTTGCAGGCTCCCAGCTTCGCCTCGGACAAGATGAGTTCCATCAGCGCCTGCTCCGTCAATCACAGCTTGTGGTGGGCCTTTGGTTTCAGCCTCCAGAAACCGTGAGGCCCGAGCAGCTCCAGGAAAGGGGCTGATCCTCCGGGATTATAAATCTTCTCTTTCTACCATAATGTGAAAGGTATCACACCGCTTCAAATGTTACTTCGGACCCGTCCTTTGTTAACAATGCCTTTCGTTTCAACTGTTTGGAATGCTGAACATATATCAAAAAACCAGAGGGCTCCGTAGGTGGGGGAGGCAGCCTCCCTCCCTTCCTGGAACCCAGCCGGGCCGCCAGGGTGACCCTGGCGGAAGGCCAGAGAACATTGCCTGGGACCAAAGAGAGAATTCCAGATTTTGAAAGAAGATCCTCGAGAAGCTCCCAAAGAGTTTCTGGGTCCTCATCCACATCCACACCCTGGATCTTCAAGCCCAGTGCCTTTTCCTTCCATGTTCCCATATACTGTGTTTTTACCTGAAATCCCATGTAATGATCAAGGAGAAGGTTTTTGTTTTTTTTCCTCTTCTCCTGGTGTTATATTTTCAGACTCTTAGGTTAGATAATCAGAGATGCTAGCAAACACGCCGTTGTACATTAGAGGAACTTAATTAATAAAATAATGATAGTAAGTACAAATATCTTTTACAACAGAGAAGATGAAATAAGATAAATACACATTTATAATAATGACTACAAAAGGCTAAACTTCATGTACCTAATGAATGTCCTAAATGCATGTGATCTCTGAAAAGATGGACAAAAACTTATCCAGAAGTCAGCCTAGCTTACTGAGAAAAAAAAAATCAGTCCTGTAAGTCTCTACAGGAAGGAAATGAAAATACCCCCAATCTATGAAGCTATCATAGGAAAATAGCAAAAGTTTATTATATATTTGGCATATTTTTGGATCCACATAAATGACTATATTTTCTAATAAAAATTAGAAGTTTTTAATTCCATGTGCATAATATAAAGGGATTTTTTTGGTTTAATGACATTATGATAATCATCAATCCTTACCAACCATCAGAGCAGAATTGACTGTTGGGAATCTGTGTATGTAGGGTATCCATCATCCGATTTGAAACATCTATAACAGTGAAAACTATCAGTAAACACGACCTGATGGTAGGCATCAACCAGACTGTCGCAGGCAAAGGTGAACACATAGTCCCCCCAACTATGTCATCCTAACTCCACATCTACTCACTGAGGTGGGAATTATTATCCCCATTTTACAGATAGGAACACCAAGGCATGCTATGGGTCCCATAGCTAACAAGTAGCAGAGCTGGGTTTAGAACGAATTTCAAGGCACTAGCTCTTCTGGGCCGACTCCAAGCCAGTAAGAGACACACTGTGGGTATCTTGGTGCTTTGTGTCTATTAGAAAGGCCAAAGCAGAACACGTCTCAGGCTCTGTGAAAGTATCCACCTTTCCACTGAACACAAAAGCCAACCCCAGAAATAAATCCTTCAAAGGGAGCATGCACCGCTCTATTCCATTTATCATGTGTCACTAGGAAGAGAATAGCATCTGACGAATTAGGATCTGTAGAGACATTGGTGGGTGACGAATAAAGCAAGTAGGTCAGACATTTGCCGTAAATGTTGGTAGCGACACCTTCCTTCGGTTGCACACCTGCTCTAGGCCCGGCCTTGTGCCGGATGGTTTACAGACACCACCAGTCAGTCCTCCCAATCCTGCCTGAAAATGTTATCAGAAATTCACAGGTGAGGAAAATGAGATGCAGAGGTCACAGGTAGTAAGTTATGGGGCTAGGATGTGGTAGTGACGTATGGAAAACTCCAGACCTATGTACTTTTCTCCGCAATGGAGCAACCCAAAGGGCGCAGCCTGTTTGGGGTTGCCCTTGAATGAAAAAGGACCAAAGCAATCCCAAACCCATTGTCACAAGCCTCAGAACGATTCATCGCTTGAGATGTGATGCTAGGACGACGCTGTAGCTTTGAGATCTAGGCCTGCTCTGTCCCTCATGTCCTCCACGGCTGTCCTGGAGACTTCTTCAGGGAGGCTCCGCTCAGGCTGACCCATCCTCATAACGGCCCACCAGCCCACCCCCCCTGCCCCCCAACGGGCAGGCCTGGAGCCTTTGCTAACCTGTGCATACATTCACCTCTTTGCCCTGTGGGATGCAAATAGGTCCTTTCCTTTCTCTCTCTCTTTTTAAGATTGGAGAGCTATAAAATGTCCACGTTTTATAGAGAAAACGAATGTCCATAAATCCAATTGTAAGTGTTACTATGATATTATATTTTAACAACTCAGTCTGGTGAAAACCCTTATATAGCTGAATGGCCTTAGTCAAATAGCTCAAGATAGAAATAGACACTTTGTCATTTCTCAACGTTGTCTTGTCTCACACAGCTCTACGTTCTATGAGCTAATCAATAAATTTTGTCCATTAAATCATCAATTTAACAGGTTTGATACATTAATCCTGCCTATTAAAATTTTTTTTTTCTTGATAGACTCTCCTTCCTGTTGCTATTACCATACAACCCTGGGTGACAAAAAATTTTTGTCAGTTTGTAGGGAAAATCAGAAAATGGGTTTTGCACAGGATTAGATCATCAACGGGGATTGACCGGGATCACAGTTGTCAAAACTAGGCCATGGGGAACTGAGAATGAGAGACAGGAGCTCGATAATTCTGGAATTTGCCATGGAAATAAACAGCACCTTGCTACACCAGGGGGGAAATCTGCAAACCTCAGGGGAGACCAAGCCTAGGACTCATACACATGGTGATGCAACACAATTTTATAGGTAAGCCCTGAAAGGGACATATAAAGTAACAATTATTATGCTTAAGTTTTTGGATTATGGGCGATTTTAATATGTGCCAGTTTCCAGTCTTTTTATAATGTTACAACATGTGGACAAGGTTAAAATACCTAAAATAAACTCTTCACCATCTGTCTTTTCTCTCCCGCTTAAGGAAAAGGAATTTGGCTACAAGTTGCTGTTCGTCGTTCACATCCAATGAGAGGAAAGAGAGGTGCCGAAATCCATCTTGGGGGGGAGCAGGAGGTGGGTCTGAAATTCAAAGGCCTGGAGCATCCCTCTTGCAAGGAGATTAGATCTCGCTCAATCTCCCTGAAAAGCAAGTGGGCTAACCCAGACACTATGAAACTCCATCATGTTAAAGATACACTCACTCAGGAGAGTTGTCACAAATCAAATGTGAAAAATGGCAGCATCTTTACTCTTCTTGATGCCGGTGTTCATCTCTGAATCACTGAACATACACAGACCCTCGGAGTCAGAAAGCCAGACTGGGTCTCAAGAGGTCATATTGTCCTGGGAGACCCAGTGGATGCACCCGCACTCCTGCCCTTCAGAAGTCCTCTCTGAAGAGCGTTTGTCTCTTAAGATTCTCAGCAGATGAATTTCGACTGATTTGAGCCGTGGTGCTGGCTCACACAGCACATGCAAACAGACGCATGATGGAATCGTGGGCTGTGCTGTTCTTTAAACAAAGGGGCAGTCCTCAATTGTAGCTTGCAGACCCCTAGCCCCCAGGATTACTGAGCCCGGGTTTCTGCACAGGGCCTCAGCTTGGAGAAAGGATGCCAGGTCTGAAAATCCCTGCAGCGTGGCCATCTCCCTCATAAAAAAGCACTGTGTTTGGGGTCATTTGCCTCTGAACACTTAAAAGAAATTGAATTGGCAGGTTCCTAAGGCGTGCCGTGCCCCCAGTCCTAGCTCTGTGTCCTGGTGCAAATCCCATAAGCCTCGGCGAGTCTATTTCCCCATGTGAAAATGGGGAAAAGTCTCGTGTTTGTCTCACTGGGTTTTGCAGGCGGAGAGCTGAGCACAGCACACAGGCTCATGAAGTCTCTTGCAAAGTGCCGTTCCCAGGGTTCGAGCTGCAGAACGGGCCTGCCGGCCATGGTGATCTAGGCACTCCCCTAAAGCTTTCATCTGGGACTCTTGTCTTGCATTTTTGGATTGTTTTCTAACCATAAAGAAAATAAGCATCATGGTAGTGACTTCAATGTTCAGGAACAGCCCGTGGAGTGGGAGTTGTTGAGAGTCTGTAATTTCCCACCGTCCAAGTGTCCAAGGCAGCAGAAAAACCAGCCTTCCTGGGAAAACTCTTCCCGTTTTCACGTGTTCACCCTCACAAGGATTTCTGACTCTCCTGAGAGACCTCAGCCTTTCTTTCAGACATACTTAATTTCTTGGGAAATCAGACCGGCATTAGGAAATTTTCCCTCATTTCACCGGGGGCCAAGGGAAAAAAGCCATTGTCAGCTGATTCATCATGCCTGCTAATTGCCCCTCTGCTTCCTAGAGATTCAGATTTAGCTCCGCCGAACTGACTGCAAATGCCTTAATCAAATAAAAAATAATTCACATTTTGCCTCTGTCATTTTTTCTGATCAATTTACAGTTTATAAGTCTTCCTAAGCCCATTTATTTATTTTTTGAGGTGTAACTGACACACGGTGTTATATTAGTTCCAGGTGTACAACGTGATGATTTAATATTTGCATACATTGTGAAATGATGACAAGACACCACCAAAGTTACTATATTATTGATTAAATTCCCATTCTGTACATTTTTTCCCCCGTGACTTACTGATTTTATAGCTGGAAGTCTGTATTTCTTGATACCCTTCATTCATTTCACACCCTCTCCCAAACTCCACTTTGGCCACCTCCAATCCTCTCTGTACCTATGAGTCTGGGTTTTGTTTTGTTTGTTTTGTTTTTTAGATTCCACACATTTAAGTAAAATCACATGGTATTCATCTTTCTCTGGGTGACTTATTCCACTTACTTCAAGATCTGCCCATGTCATTGCAAATGGCAAGATTTTATTCTTTTTTAAAATAACTGAATAATATTCCATTTACTATATATGCCACATCTTCTTTATCCATTTGTCTGTTGATGGACATTTAGGTCATGGCCATAATTTGGCTATTATAAATAATGTTGCAATGAACATAGAGGTGAATATATCTTTCCACATTAGTGTTCTTGTTCTCTTCAGATAGATACCCGGTAGTGGGATTGCTGGATCATATGGTCATTCTATTTTTAATTTTTTAAGGAATCTCCATACTGTTTTCCATAACAGCATAAGAGCCAGTTTCCATCCCCATCAACAAGACAGGAGGATTCCCTTCTCTGTATATCCTCAACAACAAGATATTTCTTGTCTTTTTGATTATAGTCCCTGAGCTGATCATATGCTTTTTATCTTTCACTTTGTTAATGTAATGTGTCACATTGATTGATTTGCAGATGCTGAACCATCCTTGCATCCCCGGGACAAATCCCACTTGGTCATGTTGTATGATCCTTTTAATGTATCTTTGAATTTGGTTTGGCAAAGTTTTGTTGAGTATTTTTGCATCTCTGTTCATCAGGTGTTTTGACCTGTCATTTTTTTCAGCCATTATTTCTTCAAATAAGTTTTCTGCTTCTTTCTCTCTTCTCTTTTTGGGATCCCCACAATACAAGCGTTATTTTGCTTGGTGTTGTCCCATAGTTCTCTCAAGTTATATTCATTTTTTAAAAAATTCTTTTTTCTTTCTCTCTCTTTCTTTCTTTCTTTCTTTCTTTCTTTCTTTCTTTCTTTCGTTCTTTCTTTCTTTCTTTCTTTCTTTTGGTCTGGGTGAATTCCATTGCTTGTCTTCCAGCTCACTGACCTATTTTTCTACTTCATCCAGTCTGCTGTTGAACCCCTGTGTAGTGTGTTTTTCAGTTCATTATTATATTCTTCGGCTCTGTGACTTCTGTTTGGCAGTTTCTTATGTCTTCCATCTCTTCATTGAAGTTCTCACTGTATTAATCTCTTCTCCTAAATTCAATGAGCATCTTTAGGACCATCACCTTGAATTCTTTTCCAAGTAGATCACTTATCCTCATACCATTAAGATCTTTTTCTGAGGTCCTGTCTTGTTCTTTAACTGGGAACATACTTCTGTTTCTTCATTTTGCTTGAGTCTCTATGATTTATTTCTAAGAGGTTGAACAGCCACCTCTTTTTCTCTTGAAAGAGTGATCCTGTGTAGGTCATGAACCTTCTCAGTAGACCTTCCCCTAGTTCTTGGTTTCTCTCTAGCCTCCATGATTGTCTAAACTTATTCTTGATAGGTCCCCATTGTTGAGGATATGCCAAGACCTGTTCATGCTCCAAGGAGAGGAATCTCATTCCGCTCCCAGTTTCAGGCCGATTGAAAGCCAAATCCTCAGGCAGCAGCGTTTAATACAGACAAATATATACAGTCCTGTGAGGCCACAATCATAATCCCTGCTGGCCTATATAGCAGGAGATCTAGAGGTGTCCACTGAGTGATAATTGTAAAAATCAGGGCTCTAGATGAGTGTGTAAGCTCGTTTCTGAGAGGTCCTGTCGAGCTGCAGCAAGGCCAAGGCAGTGAGAGAGGATGGTGTCTCTGTTCACACTCCCTGGGAGAACCTTCTAAGCCTGTAGATGTGTGGGAAACCTGAAGCCTATCCCGTAAGCAGAAGCTCCAGACTAAGTAAATGTTTTTTCATAGGAAGACTGGGGCTGTGTTTCAGTCTGTGGTCTGTCCAGTGTCCTGGGGGTGTGGTCTGTCAAGAACTACCTTTCTGATTGTTACTTTCCCAGGGGAGCTCAGGAATGCCAGACTTCTTGGCTACCAGGGCCCGGTGATCCAGGGCCATCCCCTGTGCGGGCTGCATACACACGCTGCTGTTAGCTAGGCAGGAGGAGAGTGTAGACAGTGGGGCACCTTCACTGGCTTCAGAAAGGTGGTGGGAAAATAAATGCCCTGATTGCATGCACATCCCTGGGCTTTAGGAATATAGTGGGAGAGTGTCTTGTCTGCAAGATGAGACAGGGAGGATGCCACCAGCACTGCTTGCACTCGTCACCTGGAATGCGGGAGCAGGACAAGTGTCATAACTGTCCAAGCTAAAAGACTTTAGCTAGCCAGGGGGAGACTGCAGCAACAATTCGTACTAACCTCCCCCAGCCAGGGAGCAGAGAAATATCACAATTACTTGTGCTCTCTGGCTTCAGAAAGATGGTGGGATAGTGCCACAGCCACTTGCCCAAGCTTATCTCAGCAAGGTGGTGGGAGGGGGCCACTTCCGACCTCACCAGCCCCTCCATCTCCAGGGATAGTTTCAACCCTTCCCTGATCCTCCAGCAGATACTTTTAGATTAGCAAACAACTTTTCCTTCACACACAGTCTTAGGTGGTCTTCAATTTGATATTTTTTGCCGGGTTTTTGAGCAAGTGAGGCCACATGTAAGCAAGGGGACTCTAGTTTCCTACAGTTTTGGACAACACTGGTTTGGTAAGCCAGGTGTTTGGGGGGCTTCTCTGTCTGGTGAAGACCCCATGGATTGGAGCTGTGGAGCATCACTCTGTTTCTCCAGGAGAGACACCTGTCCCACCTCTAGATCTGGTCTGTGAGAGCCCTTCCTAATACATGTCTCTGTTCTGGGGGCAGGGTTTTGGTGAGAACCTTCTCACCTGTCTTGATGTGGTCTTTTTATCCTTTGTTACGGAAAAATAGGTCATCTTGTTTTCAGATCTCTTTCAGATGAAAATGATCCCGCCTGTGGCTGTAGGTTTGGTGTGTCCACAGGAGGAGGTGAGTCCAAAGTCTTCCTAGACCGCCATCTTGTAGAAATCCCTCAAGCCCTTCCATTTAGATAAGGATACAGTTTAAGGGGGAGGTATCTGGCCTATAATAAGCACAATTCTAAATAACCTTGTATAATTAAATCTAGTAGCTTTTGCTTCCCTAATAAGTCTAAAATATAACAGTCTAACATAGATGAAATTTAATTTCAAAGAACTATTTCTCACATTTCAGCTTCTGCCTGCCACATTCTTCTGCTCTCCAAAATCAGTCAAGGTTATAAGTACCAAGACTATGACCACTAACTAAGGGTGGGTGTTATTTCTCCGTGGAAATCACTCTGTTCACATGCAATACAATAACGAACAACGTTCTATTTCCAAAGTCCTGGAATGTAGGAGTTGAGAACCTACTGGGTATGTATATAAAATTTTTACAGGGTCACAACTCAAATTTGAGAAAGAACAAAAAAAGCAAGCAATTTTCAGAAGAATTTCCCCAGCAGCACCAGAAACCTGTACCCTACACATACAAGAAAAGCAGCCCACATGCTCCCTTCTTAACTCCAGACAAAGGTACAGGCTGAGCTCCCTGCTGTAGCAGGAGATAAGGAAGCAATTGCTAGGGGGAGCTGGGCATCAGGGAGGTACCAAAGCCAAGCTGGCCCCACCAGCCTCCATCTTCATAAGGATGGCTTTTGTTTGGGGGCACAGATGGGCTTCCGCCACCTGTGAGTCAGGCTATGGGTGAGAAGCAGCTCTTTAGAAAGGAAGTACCCCCAGGCAATGGATGATGCATCCCATCTCATGTTGTGGTTCTGGTTGGCTGAGGCAAAATTCTTCTCTGGGGATGGGGCATACTCCTAAAGGGAGAAGAGAGCTGGCTGCATTTGTTAAAACACAATTTCCTTGTTATAAGTCACATTCCAAGGTTACAAAGCATGGAAGTAGAGGTGAAAAAATAAGAAAGGAATACTTAAAAAACATGTCACACATTTGAGCACTACGATCTGGCAGTCACAGAATTTCAAAGCTGAATGATCTCTGCACAGTTTTCTAGTTAAATGCTTTCATTTTATAGGTGAGGAAACAAGTCCAGAGAGGTGAAGGGAATTTGCAAGGTCACACAGCAAATTAGTGTAAGGTCAGCATCAGAACTTCCTTAATGCTTTTATTATCTTGCCTGGTCATTTGGAAAATCAATGGGCTTTTACTTTTCACCTGGGAGCCAGACTTCTATGAATTACTGGGTGGAGGCATGCATGTTTAACACATGGGACTGGAAAATGAGCATGCATTCGGGATGCAAAATGAGGGTGGAGAGGCTCCCCTTCACCAAGCAGGCTCATCTTGTCTGCTAGTCTGATCACCAGCTGAAATTTCAGTACACACCATTTTCATCTTTTAGCATCATAATAAGCAAAGACTTCAATATGAACAGTTAATGGAAATATGGCTGGAAACATCAATCCTTTCTGAGCTCTCTGGAATCGCAACTGGGGGCTCCCAGGGTCCCAAAGTGACTGTTACAAGAACCTTACAACAAAATGTAAGGGTTCACTACATAGTAATTCTAGCTACCTCCCAAATGGAATGATGTTGAAACTTTTCAAAACTTTAACAGAAATGGGGGTGTGCAGCAAAGTTCCCCTCAAAACCTGAAATGATCACCTGGGGTGTGGTCCTAGTGCCCCCAGAGGGCAGCAGAGATAAGCATCTTGTTGTGGACCAGCTGTAGACCCAGGACACCCAGTACCGACTGTCCATGCAAGTCAGGACCTTGCTCTGTGCACATGTACAGATGCGTTAGAGAGGACAGCTGGATAATGGAATAAGCTCTGTGTAATTCCCGGGGGTCTGAGGCTGTTCTTTCAGCCCCTGGATGTCTGCCTGAGCACAGCTTTCCAGGACAAAACCAGAACCATGTGGGAAAGAAAGATGAGTTCAAGGACAGGAGCAAGAGGAGGATAAGGGTGCACGTGGACCAGCCTGATGAGCACTGTGGCCGGTAGATACCACGTGAAGGAAGTTGTCTTGCATGCTGACCATAAGGGGGAAGGTTTCAAGGGCCCCTTCAGCAAGGCTGAGGCACACATGGTAGCAGCTCTGCTCCAAAATCCTTATGTTATCACAGCAGGACCAGGATGGCCAGAGGGAAGGGTTTGGGCTACGGAATCTGATGGACCTGAGTTTGAATTCTGCCTTTGCCCCAACCTGCCGAGTGACCTCGGCCAAGATTTAGTTTCCACATCTGTTAAAGGGAATGAATAATTACACCCTCCCAAATTTGGTCACACCAAAATGCATACAGAGTGCTTAGCATATACGAAGTGCTTAATTAGTGAAGACAGTAGCCAATGTATATTGAGGGATTACTATGTGCCAGGCATTTTTGCCAGGTGCTAGGCCACAGGGATAACAAAGACTGACTCTGTTTCTACCTCTAGAACTTGCAGTCTAATTAACTAGGGCTGGTTTGCAAACTCTACAAAATGCATGGGTATAAATATGAGCACATATATACTGGCCAGCATGAATGAATTCCCGTGCTCTGTTTTTTTTGATGTTTGCTCTCTGAAAATAACTCCTCATCCTACGGCAGAGCCAATGATGTTATTTCCATAAAATAAATGTTTCCTGCTGTTTTCAGCATTGTTACCATCATCACCACCATTGCCACGAACATCACTGCCATGATCACTACTACCAACACCACTGTCATCATCACCACCATCACCACCACCACCATCACCACCATCACTGCCACCATCGTCACCACCACCACCATCATCATCATCCTCATCACCATCACCACCACCACCATCACGATCATCACCACCACCATCATCACCACCACCATCACCATCACCACCACCACCATCACGATCATCACCACCACCATCCTCATCACCATCACCATCGTCACCACCACCACCATCACCACCATCACTATCACCATCATTATCTTCTTCACCATCTTCAAGCTCATTATTAAGCACTTACTACACATGAGGCCTTTTGCTCTGCCCCTTACATGGATTCTTGCATTGATTTTCAAAGTAAAACATTCCTTTCCAAGTAGCACTGTTGCTACCCAAAGCATGAGTCAGCATCTGTGCATCACCTGGGAGCTTGTCAGAAACATAAACTCCCATGCTCCACCCTAACCCTACTGATTGAGAATCTGCATGTCTACAAAATCCCCAGTGATTCACAGACATATTCAGGTTTGAAAAGCACTGATTCATGAAGGGGGCCATCTCTTGGTAAAAAGTGAGTCTCCACTCTTCCTTCCTAGGAACCCCACTATCCTCAGGATCTCACAAGGCTAAGAAAAAGAAAAACCAAAGGGAGAGAAAAACAAAAATCACGATATTTTTGTGAGGCCAAAAGAAAGCTGGAAGCAGGGAAGAGGCTAAGAAGGAAGAGTCCCCAGCAGAGGACCGGCAGCCCCCACAGAGCCGCACCCTCAGCACTTCCCCGAAGCCTTGAGGTCCCTGGAGGAGGTGTGGGCGGGCGCCTTCCTGTGGTGACATCCCTGACTCAGGGCCTGTGGTCTGGGAGGAGAGGAACTTCCACAAGCCAGGGGAGGGAGAGCCAAGGACCGCCCTAGCAGTTCCAGTCCTCCCTCCAAATGTAGATAGAAGGATGTTTAATGAGGGGATGCCCACAAGCTGGCCACTTGGGGACCTCGCATGCCCCAACACTGCCCAGGCCCTCTCGGGAAAGGCAAATCAACATTTACTGAAAGTTCCCAAAGTCTAAAGAATGCCCCAGTGTACCAGCAAATAATTGTTATTAATAAAAGCTTAACACTTAGAATGGAAGAGCTTTTGATACATTAAAGTACACCCTAGGGTTTCTCCTTCATTCAGCTTCTATGAAAGGCATGATTCCCATAGATCATTTCATTCAAGCCCAGGAACCGGCAGCTGAAGGAACAGAAGCGAAACAGATTTTCAAAAAGTAACTTCAAATGTACAACATTGGGCTCAGAGAGAAGGATTTAATTTTTATAAAACCCTAAGAAGGTTTAGTTAAATTTTTTAAGACACGTGTTTTTTAGAAATACTTAAATGGAAACCATCCTACTCCTAAGTCTATTTTATACTAGAATAAAACCAGACAATTAGAAATGTTTCTGGTAGGTATTTTTACACTCTAGAAATGCAGGACAATTTCATACTAAATGAAATACTTAGTTATACATATTTTCCCTTCCCCAGAGTGCTCCCAAGTTCTGGTTATCAAGAGGAAGGGTGAACTTTATATCTGTTTCTCTGTCCATAAATCATGATCTCCAGTAAAGACAGGTCCCACCCATGCATCATCTATTCTGCTCTAAGCCTCCTCTGTTCTTTAAATGAAAAATGCTGTTTCCCTTGCAAGTACATAGTAAATCTATCTGTAAATCCAGTGATTATGTGGAGAGAGATTTTATAGAATATTTTTTTTTAAAATCATATTGGCAGTGCATACAAGAGTTGTCAGAAGCAATAGCATATTGATGGGTGGCAGAAGGAAAGAAAAATCCAAAACCTTCTGGTGATTACCCTGTTAGTCCAGAAAACAACAACAACAGAAAACACAAAGAACAACCTAGGATAACCATACACACGACAACATGGGGCCCAGAAGTTTCCTTATTCAAGTGATCACACATGTGGGTGTCTTTGACTCATCCCCCCGCACCCCTGGGAGCAGATAGAGACTGGGACTGGAAAGAAAAGCATGATGGGAGGCAAATGCTATTAATTGATTCATGAGCTCTTACTTTTCTTTTTGAGCAAAAGTCTGCAGAAACCAAATCCAATGGCCTCAATCTGGGGTTTGTTGGGTACTCCTTATTGGCGAAGCAGGTTGAAGGATAAATTATGATAGATGCATTAAAACTTTTATTCATCTTAATGAATTCATAAGTAGTGCTCTTTAAAAAAAATTGGGATTAGAAAAGCAATATATGTTCACTACAGAAAATTAGGAAAAAGACATTTCAACTTCCTAATGATACAGTCTGGAGAACATTATTTAACATTTTTATGCATATCTTTCCTCCCATTCTTCTTCTATATGTGTGCATATCATTCCTTCCTCCCTCTTCTCTGAGCTTCCCTACCCTCCACTCAACCTCTCTCCTTCCAATTGCTAAGCTCACATTTTCCTTTGGGAGTCACACCTCTTCTCATGCTCGTATCTATGGCTGGAGTCGAGTTTTGCCTTCTAGTCTAGTAAATGTGCCGAGATGTGATTTTTAATCTTTTAATGATTTCATTCTTTTGCTCTTATTCCTGAACAAAAGCAGACCTTCCACAACCTTCCTGACCTCGTTCTGGGGCACCCCTATATTCCATGAGCTGTGTTTCTGCAGCATCATTTTTATCCCCAACATGTTGGCCTATATCCTTGGGCCTGGACAATTCCTACCTGTCCTTTATATGTGGCTGATTTTTCCCAATCCTTCTGGACTGAGATGTAACTTCCTCCAGCCTTCTCTGGACACTGCGTACTCCTGTCTCTAGCCCGGAGCAGGTGTGTGTAAGTCCTGTGCGCTCTTCCAGCCCTCAAAGTACTTGTGGCTTTGAGCTGTCATGGCTGATCAATCTCTCTGTACCTTCGATACGAAGGACAGAGGGAGGGAGGGAAGGGACTAAGTCTGTTTCCAACTGTTCCCCGTTACCTCCCCTGCACCTAACACTGCTCCTGTCTCTTAGTTTACATGCGATAAGTATAACTTCAGTGAGTATCATGACCAGTTTGCAATGAATATATATCTTGGAATATATTGGCTACTTTCCTTAGAGTAAATCCTTGATGTGAAATTGCTCAAAGGGTATAAATATGTTTAATGTTTATTGCCAAACTGCCCTACCTCACGGTGGCCAAAGTTCCATTCTTCTGAACTGTGTCTGAATCCACCCACTTTCCAGAAACCTCATCAACACTGAAGAGTGGTTTGGTTTGGTTTTGCCAATCTGGTAAGGGAAACTTGTCTCTCGGTTGAGAATGCATTTTAGCATACATCAGTTTAAGGGTCTTCTCTGATACTCATTCATCATTTGTGCTTTGTGATTATCTTAAGCCAGTTTTTTCCTTAGTGTGAACATCTTCTGTTTCTTGATTTATAAAAGTTCTTTCTATAGGGGCACCTGGATGGCTCCCTCGTTAAGCATCTGCCTTCAGCTCGGGTCGTGATCCCAGGATCCCAGGATCGAGCCCCGTGTCGGGCTCCCTGTGCAGCGGGAAGCCTGCTTCTCCCTCTCCCACTCCTCCTGCTTTCATCAAATAAATAAAAAAGTTCTTTATATATTAACTCTATTTATACTGACAACACTTTTTCCAGTGTATCATTTGTTCTTTGTCCCTGGATTTTATATTTTAATATCTGTAAGTTTCAAATTTTTATTTCATTCAATATCCTTACAGTTGTTTTTTTTTTTTTTTCCTTTACTGTTATGTCGAGGAAGGGCACATGTAAAATGTTAGGAGATTCTGTCCTATGTAAGTTGCAAAAGACTGCATTTTAAAAGATTGTAAGTTGAGTTTTAGCAACCAAAATCATTATATTAAAAACGTAAGACATCAATTTAAAAGCGATTCTTCGGTGCATTGTTCCATAAATGGAAGCATTCTTCTGCAAGTCTCTTGTGACTTTTGCCATATACAGTAAATCTGCATATTCTTGTATCTTAATAGCTTTAGCTAAAAAAATGATTTCTTCCATGTATAGAGACTGGGGTTTACTGGAAGAGCACGTTCTACTTCACCAAACTGCGGCTGCTGAATGTTTGCAGAAGACTTAATCACCGTGCTTGCTCTTCTTTGTGTTAGAAATCTTGACCTCTTTCTCCCAGCATTTTATAGTAGTAATGCTGTTCTGGAAACTTAAAAATCTTAAGAGGGAGAAAAACAGGGGAACTGAAATAGGAGAGTAGTAGGTAAACAAAACAAAAAAAATTGGCTCACACTAATAGGTCTTTCCCATCAGGCAAACGTGCCTTTGTAACACCCATATTCTAGACAAAACTGCCCGGTCTCCAGTTCCAGCTCTGTTCCATTCCCAGGGACTCTGCCCTATTTGCTGCGCCTACTTCCTTACCATTCTCTCCTCACCTGCTGCAACGGGGCTCCTGCCTTCACTGAACGGGCACCGAGGTCACCAATGACCTCCCCAGCCACATCTGAGGAGCACTTCTCCTCCTCCTCCTTGCAACACTGCCTTCGATCTGGACTTCCTTCCTACCTTGCTGACTGCTTCTTCTTTGTGAAGAAGATCTTCCTCTTCCCAACCTCAACATGCTGGGGCCACCCAGGGATCCGGGCCTCAGTCCTTGACCCGCTTCTCCTCCATATCTTCTTTCCTTACGTGCCTCAATCTAGCCTTAATTTCTATTCTCTTGATCCCCAAGAGTTTTTTTTCCAGCTCTGAATTCTAGACTTACATTTCAACATCTCCATTTGAATGTCTCCAGACACCGCAGGCTTTGTCGGGGTAAAAGAGCCTCTTGGTATTCGTATCCCCTCAGCCGTTATGCCCTGTCATGGACTGAATAAAGGCCCCTCAAAGATGTCACGTCCTGATTCCTCGGACTTGTGGATATGCTGTTCCACCTGACACAAGGTCTCTATCCACGGGATTAAACTGAGGGCTCTGAGGGGGGCGAGGCGGTCCTGCCCCGTCTGGCCGGGCCCGGCGCCATCACCAAGGGTCCTTGCAAGAGAGATGGGCAGGAAGTTCGGGTCAGAGCGGCGAGAAGATCCTATGCCTCTGGCTTTACAGGCGGAGATGGGACCAAGTGCCAAGGAACGCAGGCAAGCTCCACAGGCTGGAAAAGGCTTCTCCCCCAGCACCTCCAGAACGGTGATGCTCAGGGATCAGCAGTTTGCTCACGCCGCAGTAAGAAACCCATGTGTCTGCCTCCACGGCAGGCAGAACGAAACAAAAACGTGGCCCCTCCTTAGTCTCAAGCAGGGTCCCTCAGCCTCCCTGCTCCCCGCGGCTTCTTCTCTCTGGGTCGTCCATCCAGCCGCTCGCCCACTGACATGCTACGTGCAAAGTCGGTCAGTCGCGGGACAGCCGCCCGCTCTGCGGTGAGGTGGCCACTGCTGTGGCCCCGGGGACACCGAGCAAGGTTAGAACTAGGAAAACTGCAGGAGGACAGAGAAGGGGGCAAAAGAACATGAAAGATACTTAGGATGTAGAATCCATGGGATGTCAGGAAACGAAGGGGTCGGAGGGCCCAGTGGGTGGGAGGGGGCCGCCCCCTCCCGCCCGTGGAGGCACAGAACCCAGGTGGGGGGGGGTCCCTGGGTTAAAGTCGTGGAGACTGGATTTTTCCTGCGGACGGCACCCAGGCAGAGACCTCCAAGACTCCCCTTCCGGGGCCCGGGGCCAAGATGCCAGGACAGACAGGGGCTGCAGATGTAGATTTGGGCTCTAATAGCCAAGAAGTGGGTGTTCAATCATGCCGGAGGATGGGTCTCATGGAGCCATCACTTCAGACCCGGGAGGAGGAGGAACAGCTGAGGAAGAGGCTGGGAAAGAGCCCCGAGGGTAGCCAGAAGGCCCAGGAAAGCCCAGGGTCACAGAATCAGGTGAAGAGGGCTCTAAAGAAGGAGAAACTGAGGAACCGTGCCAAACACAGTCCCCATGGGTCAGCACTGGAAAAGGTCATGGGGGTCGAGGGAAAGAAAGTAGCAAAAAGGGGGGATCAGGGCTGGTGTGGACGAGAGGGTCTGAGGGAGGGTACGAGAACAGAGGGAGCAGAATGCACAAAGGTGTTCTGCAGGGTCCGTGTGGTTGGGGTGGCTGGGTGGAGAAAGGAGGCATAGTTTCAAGGTGGGTGTACTTTACAGGCTACACAGGAGCTGGGAAGGGGGGAGAGGGTGGAGGACATAGGAGCCAGACCCACCGGGCAACAGGTATCAGAACACGAAGCCTGGCCCCCTAAGAGTCTCAGAAGTCTAGCAGAAAGGGGAGCATTCTGCAGGTGTTGAACATTTGTGAGTTAGATGCTTCTGATGCGGGGCTCTCTTCACTAGCATACGGTGCGGGGCGCCTGTCTGTTTGAGCACCGCACTCAGACTGTAGCGAAGCAGCCTTTGATTTACGATCACAGATAAGGAGGCAAGTGGCGACTGTCTTTATACACTGCATTTGGTATTTTATGTCCTCTGTATACATAATCCTGTATCCCAAAGGTTCCATAAAGGAAATGAGAAGAGATGAAGCAGAGGGTAATACATCATTGTTGTCTTTGCATGCATCAGATGAGAAAATAAACGCATACCAATTTTCTGGGACAGAAAGCAGAAGCTGCCGTAGCTCTGCCTCCTGCGGGGGTAACGACGGGGTCGGTGACACACAGCAGCCCCAAGTACAGCAGAGACTCCCCCGCTAATTGGCACAAGCGCCAGGCCTCCCAAAGGAAAATAGCTAGTCATAAGTTCATGCATGTCACAGAAAAAAGACTGGAAGGAAATAACCAAGGAATGATCGCATTATGTGTCATTTATTTCCTTTTCCTTTGTCTGCATTTTCTGTACTTTACATAATTCTCATGAGTCGTGTTTATAATAAAAGATAATCGCAGTTGTGATAAAATGTACATGTCACTAGAAACTCGAAACTGTTCCTTAAGCAGACATTAGAGTCGCTCGGGAATTTCTGTGTCTTTGAAAGCTGGTCAGGTTGCTGCTGCCAGGTCTCAGATACACAAATGTGGAGAACACTGCCGTGACAATCATCTTGACCAGTATTTGCGCGTATGAGAGAAAAACACACTTGTCTTTTGTTTACCTCCCCTGACAGCCTCACTCACGGCACTTCCGACACCAGATATGCAGGCTCCTCCCGCACACCTTGAGCAATGAGCTGGGTGTCCTAGGATTCCATTCTATCCTGACAGTGACCACCATGAGCACAGACCCCACAGCAGGCGGGCTCAGGCTCCCAAGACTGCCGCCCACCTCAGAGGCCGACTATGAGCAGTAGGTCTCCAGCTTACCCTCATCTTCTGTCCAGCTTGGCAAATGAGAGGTTCCCACAACCCCCCACCCCTGGATTCATCTGCTGGAACAGCTCACAGAACTCAGGGAAACACTTAGGTTCACCAGTTGATCATAATAAAGGGGAGGAGGAAGGGTGCTCCTGAAGAGCCAGATGAAGACATACACAGTGTGAGGTCCATAGGGTCCCGAGCTCAGGACCTTCTTCCAAGTACCTGGGTCTCTGTGAATTTCCTTTCTGTTGGGAGTTTTACAGATGTTTCGTCATGTACTCATGATCAATCCATCAGTAACTCCATCTCTAGCACCTCTCCCCCGAGAGGTAAGGCTAAACTTTCCAAGCTTCTAATCATGGCTGGATCTTTCCAGTGACCAGCCCTGACCCAGGGGTCCACCCACAGCTGCCTCATTAGAACAAAAGGCATTCTTTTGTCTAGGAAATTCGAAAGGATTTGGGAGCTCCGTGTCAGGAACAAGAGCCAAAGACCAAATATTATAGGGGTGTCTGGGTGGCTTAGTCGGTTAAGCGTCTGACTCTTGATTTCCACTCAGGTCATGATCTCAGGGTCCTGGGATCGAGCCCCGCATTGGGCTCTGCAGTCAACACAGAGTCTGCTTGTCCTTCTCCTTCCGTTCCTCCCGACCGCTCATGCTGGCTCGCTCTCATAAATAAATAAATAAATAAATACCTTTAAAAAAAGACCAAATATTATAACAAAAGATGCTTCTAGTGCTGTTATCACTTAGAAAATGACCAAGCGGGGTGCCTGGGTGGCCCAGTGGGTTAAAGCCTCTGCCTGCGGCTCAGGTCATGATCTCAGGGTCCTGAGATCGAGGCCCGCATTGGGCTCTCTGCTCAGCAGGGAACCTGCTTCCTCCTCTGCTCTCTCTGCCTGCCTCTCTGCCTACTTGTGATCTCTCTCTCTGTCAAATAAATAAATAAAATCTTAAAAGAAAAAAAAAAGGAAAGAAAATGACCAAGCGTTTAAGAGCCCTGTGTGAGGGACCAGGGTAAAGAGAAAGATAAATATTTTCTGTGATTACACAGCATGTAAGCCACATGATCCCACATACAAACAGGCTCAGAAAACAGATCGAATGACAACGTTTCCAGTTCAACAATATGGGTCTTTCATTGCTTATCGAGTAGCTCGGTCAGTACCAAAGACTGAGCTGAGTCCCATAAAGGACATAAAAACATGGCAGAATATCGAAGCTGAAGATACGCCTGGCCTGGGGGAAAGAGACGCATGCTTACGTATCCGGGCTTCTGTTGGAGCCTTTGGATGCTTGGTCTTCAACGTCTAGCTCTGTATTTGCCTCCAACCATGTGAATAAGGACAGAGATCCAAGAATGGTCCTGATCCAGCCAGTTCTGAAAACCATTTATAATTCTAAGAAGTGGGAATGTTGATGACACTAACGTTCACATGGGCAAACAACCAGAGACAGTCTGGCTACCCAGGAGGAAGCCCCTGACTCAGGTGCAGAGGCATGTGGCTGGCCTGCTCGCTATACTGGGACACTAATAAGGTATCAAGCAATGTGTGGGAAATTAAGGCAGGGCTCCTGTGAGTAAGACCAGAAGGAAGGGGGAGGAGAAGGGGAGAGTCATCAAGGAGCTGGAGGCAGGGATGGGAAGTGCCATGTCCATGCTCCATAGGGCCACTGAGTCTAGGCCGGGCCACCACTCCCCAGTGGGAGACAGGCCAAGAGCAAGCATGAGGAGGCCGTCACCTCGAGGGGGTGACACAACAGCAACACAAATGCAGTCGAAGGCAAGCAAAGACACGCCGGGGCGGAGGAGATGGGACAAGCTCGAGAAGGGAACAGCATTGGACAAAGGCAAGGTGACACAGGCCACAGAGATGCAGCCGTGGCACCTGCCCTCATTACCTTCTCCCCTTCCTCGGGGCCTGTACGCTCCCACAGAGCATGTCCTCGTCTGGGAGATGGGCTCTGCTGCCTCACAGGGCTAGGGAGTCTGAGGAGCTGAAGCCCAGAGCTCAGTTCACGGTCGGGAAACATTCAAGCATTTATGATTTAGGCCCCTCCTCCCCCAACCTCTTCCTGTTATTGCCCCTTCTCCACTTTCTGCTCTGGGTTTCACCAGAAGGAAAGGACTCTATTGTTTTAAAAATGTTTAAAAGCCACTCCACTGGTTTACGTGAAAATAATGGAGATGTTCAAAGAGGGTGGCACCCCAGGCCTGGGCTGCCTGTGAGGTAGCAAGAGGTACAATGTGGGCGAGGCAGGCGTTTGGGGGTGGGAGGGCCAGTGCGGGGAGATGGCGGCTCACCTGCATGTTGGCAGGACTTGGCCAGCCCACGGACCTCGGGAGTACCAGCTGCCCAGGGGACGTCCCCAGTTCAGGGTCAGGCAGGGAGGGGAGGGCTGGGGCGCAGGGGTTCAGGCGGGCTCTGAGTCTGAGAGCAAGAGAGCAAGACTACAGCTTAGTTTTAGGTTTATTGAGTCTGAGATGCTCTGGGAAGGCTGGACAAGGACATCCTGGTTTCTAGAAATTACTAGACTGATCTGGAACTCCAGAGCAGTCAGAGCTGGAGAGACCCACCTTTGTGCTGGGTGGCAGCGAGTGGAGAGGGAGGAGCACCAGCAAGGAGAAGCCCCGGGAAGGCTGAGGAGATGGGCAAGAGCCCCAGAGGTGGCATCGCCCAGGCCCAGGGACCGGCCTCCGGAAGCAGCGGTGGCGGTGGGAGTGTCCTCCCTGGGGCTCAACCTCCTCTGCAGGAAATCTAAAACAGCACACAACTGACCAGAGCCAGCCTGCTTCTGATCCCCCGCGTGTGGGCATGTGAGCAGATCCAGCGGCAGGGGCAGCGCCCTCCTCCCCCCTGAGCCGGCCTCGCCCACTCGGGTCTGCCTTTATTAACATATTTCCCAGCGCTCTTTAAATAAGTACCCTCGTGGTCTCCTTCATCTGGAGATCGTCTTAAAATTGTTATGCCTCCTTTTCTGGGCCCTGAGAGATAAGCAACCCACTATCTTAGTCTTAGTTCTAAGAACACAGAAACATTTTCGCCGGGTTGTTTGCTGGTCCGCAAGGACAGCTGCCCGCTATGCAGAGGAACCATCCCAAACATGCCTTCTAAAAAGTCATTAAAAAGGTTTTTATTTGTAAGAATTCTTTCATTCTCTTAGATGGATACATGTGTTGTGTAAAATGAGGCCCCCCACACTCTTGCTACTGTGTTATTTTAAGTTACATCCCGAGAGTTTAAGTCTAAAACTACAGAGAAAATTCTAGAAATTAACACAAGAAGGTGGAATTTAATCTCTGGAATAGGAATTTTTGTGGTATTATGCTTGAGTATCTATGTCATTACCTCCAGTCAATAGCTCATAAAAAAAAAAAAAGAAAAAAGAAAAAAGAAAGAAACCTGTAGTTCCGTGCCACTAAAGAGGCACACAAACCAGAAATTCATATTCTCTCTCAAAATCTTAGCTTGGTTTCCAAGGCAAACCTAAAATTTCACTTTTTCTGCTCTATTATACTTCCCCCCTTTTCTTTTCCAAAGAGGGCCTGCTTCAGAGGCTGGGCAGACGAATGAATTATTCATCGACAAAGAGATAAAAGAGAAGGTTCCAGGGACTAAAATATTTAGGCCTCCAGTTCTCGGATTTTGATCACATTGACTAAGTGTGCACCACGGGAGTTGAAATAAACCAAAATTAACAAGTAAAACCTGTGTCAAGATTTTATTATTTTTTTGTGGGAGGAAGGGAGAACCGTTTCCAGCAATAATGTCAGTGTCAAAGATTGACTTTCGAGGCTGAACTGATTGAAAGAGCACTGCATGCACCTTTCATCCATCGATGTGTTCTAGAGGTAGGGGATGAAGACTGCAGGAGTAAAAGATGTGTAGGAAAAAAACAGACATCGTTTCCATGGAGCTCAGACATAAGTCATCACCGGGGCCCTATGAAGAAGGCGGGTGCAGAGTCAGCCCTTTCTATCAGATGTGACCTAACAGAATCTGCTGGAAATGTCACCGCTGCATGGTTAGCAGCCCTCTCCTTGGTGCTTTCTGCAGAAAATCTCTTTGGTCTTCTAACCATCAACCTTCTGAGTAATTGAGGATGTGTAGACAAATGGCTAGCTCAAAGATTTGCTTCACAGGAAACAGATCCCACCTTCCTAAAATAAACAGTGATAGGGGTGACATGGTCTTGTTGGAAGTCAGTTTAAAGCATACGATATTTATTTAGCTCTGCATTTTCTCTATGAGGAAAAAGATGCCATCTTAAAAAGAAAAAGGCAGAATTCTTCACTGCTGGTCTCATGAAGTAATGTAGTGATGATTGCAACTTTTTGATTACAAATCTCAACATTAGGTTCCAGAAAGCTTGGGAGTTGAAGAGAACCATTCCGTTCATCAGGAACTACATGATCCTGTATTCATGGTCCTCTGATGGGAATGAGTACCAGGGATGTCCCCAACAACTGGACGTCTATGGCTGACCTGGCTAGATGACATATAGGGGTGTCATTAAGTGAGTAAATCCTGGGGCGCCTGGGTGGCTCAGTCATTAAGTGTCTGCCTTCGGCTCAGGTCATGATCCCGGAGTCCTGGGATCGAGCCCCGCATCAGGCTCCCTGCTTGGCCCCCTCCCACTCCCCCTGCTTGTGTTCCTTCTCTAGCTGTGTTTCTCTCTGTCAAAGAAATAAAATCTTTTTTTTTATTGTTAATTAAATTTTTTTCCCAATAAATACAATATTTAAAAAAAAGAGTAAATCCTAAGAGTTGTTATCATAAGAAGTTTTTTCCCCTTTATTCCTTTCCTCTTATAGTATCTGTACCAGAAGATGGGTACCAGCTGAATCTGTTGGGTGATCATTTCACAGGAGATGGAAACTAAACCATCATGCTGTATACCTTAAACTTAGACAGTGATGTGTACCAATCATTTCTCAATAAAACTGGACAGAAATAGAGGTGCTGGATAAGCTCATTAACTTGATTGTGATAATCACTTCACAGTGTATACACATAGTAAGTCATCATACTGTATGCCTTTTAAAAAATCACATTGTATAGCCAGAATAGATATGCTTTGGGGGAGGTCAATCCTCAGTAAAGCTGGAAAAACTACAATAAAATAAAGGAAGCTATATGTGAAATAAAATTTTTAAGATTTGGTCCCTTTCTAAAGAAAGGTCAGCATCTCCATCCATGGGGGCAGGTGATTACACTGTGCATATCGTGGCAGGAGTCCTGGGGGGCTCTGGTTAGAGCAGTAACTCAGGGTTTTACACTCAGTGGCTGGGTGTCCACTAGCATGCCGAGCGTCCCTACCTCTTGCCCTCCCGAGCCCGCACACCTCTACAACATCTGCCCCAGCTCCTGTCCCGAGTGCACGCAGACCCCCTTGCCGGGCCTGCCCTACCGTGTGTCCGCAGTGCCCCTGACACCTGCAGTGCTCGGTGGCCCAGGGGACACCCCAAGGGCAGAGACCTAGCTAACGTTTTCCTTGCCTCTCCCTCAGACCTACGCCTGGAGTGTGCATTCCTAAGGGCTCCTCCTGGGCTGAAGAAAGCGACATGGCCAAGTCACCCACACTTTGTAAAAGCTCATTGAAGTGCACTTACTAAGCAGTGGGCCCCTCAGGCAGCTGATGCTCAATGAGAGCTCTGGGTGTCTCACTTACTGGGTCCGAGGGGCTCAACGGTGTGCAGTAAAAGGAGTAAATTTGGGGCTATTTTCGACAATGGTGCTCTTCAACCCTAGTGTGCACCAGAAATCTGTAAAGACAATGACTACAGAGTCCCATCCCCCAGGTTTCTGATTCAGGAAGTCTTGAGGGGGCCCAGGAACTGGCATCTCTAACTTGTCCTCAGGTGCTGCAGCTGGTCGCGGAGCTCACTTGGGGTAGCGCTATCCTTCATGCGAGGCAACCAAGTGGACACTGACTGCGTCCACATCTAGGCCCCCGGGATACAACACACACCCCAAGGCAGCCTGGCAATGGTGATTAGGAATGTGGAGAAGCCCCACATGAGATGTGTGGGCACACAATAAACTCACAGTTACACGTAAGAAATGTACTTTTAACCGAAGGGAAGGGAGCCCTGGGAAGGGACAAGGGGTGGCCGGTCAGTTGTGTCCTCCTCACATTCAGGCTGAGGCTTGAAGGCCAAGCAGGTGGCAGACGAGGAGGCAGAACCTTCCAGGCGAGGACAGATCTCGTGAAGACTCTCAGGCAAAAAGGACATGTGTTTGGGCACTGAGAGAGCCAGACCTCCAGGAGAGTGCGAGAGGGTCGGGCACACCCTTGCTGGGTTACTTCTCGAGTGGTGAGACTGACTGCCGTCAGGCCGGTATTTGACGGGGACAGACTTGATCTTGTTGGTCTACTAGAACTTACACCTAATTCAGGGATGAAATTTTAAGCAGCATCAAAATATCATTCAGAAACTGATGAACGGCTGAGCCAAGTGTAGTGTATCCACACAGTGGAATACTATTCAGCCAGAAAAAGGAACAGGGTATCAACACCCGCTGTGATGCGGATGAATCCTGAAAATACGATGTCGTGTGCACAAAGCCACACATGAAAATCCACACATAATTCCCTTTACAGGACGTGTCCAGACGGGGCAAATCCACAGAGACAGAACGATCGGTGCTCGCCAGGGGGTCGGGGACGGGGAGCACGGGGACGAGGCGGTGACCTTATGAGGTATGGGGCTTCTTTCTGGGAACGGTGGAAATGTTCAGGAATGACATATGGTAATGGCCGCATGATTTTGTGAATATACTAAAAACCACAGCAATTATGCACTATAAAATGGTGAGTTTTATGTGACGTGAATTATGTCTCAATTAAAAAATCATAACTAGGAAATAAAACTGACTTCTTAAAAAATGGCATTCGGTAAACTGTTTGCTCGCAGTCTCTTAGAAGACGTGACTTTCCTCTGACCTGCAGAATCTCTATCTTGGGCGACAGCTCTTCGTCCCAACAAGCCTAATGCGGATGTCGGGCCAAGGTCCAGGCTTCTGTCTGTCAGAAACTTGAGGCCATGACACAAAGTTGCTCCCTCTTGCCCCTCACTTGCCTGGGGGGGGTGCTGGGAAGTTGTTGAAGAGCAGGTGTGTTTCGGACCAGGGTAAAGTGAGTGGACCTTGACTTTGGCTATGTATGTGGCCTGGGCCAAACTGTATGAACACTGTGAAGAGCGTCCCCGTCTCTAAAATGGGGAAAGAACACTTGTAAGATTATTGTGAGGAGTAGAGGTCTTGTGTGCATGGAAGGCATAGAAACAGTGGATGCCTAGTAAATCGCGTTATTCATAGTCTTACTGATACTCTCTACAGCATCTCGGCAGCGAATGCATTTTCTAAACACTCTTTGGAATCCCCCATAGCAAAGAAAGAGCTGGTGGGGTACGCTTTGAAAAACAGAGCATTTTTTTTTTTTTCCAAATCCAATAATCGTCTCCTGACATGCATGTTTGGAATCTTAGACTGATTTCCTCCATCATGTGATGCAGTCTGCTTGCTTCGGTTTATGCTTTGCAAAGCTATGTTTCTCAGAAGCTGCATGCAAATCACATTTTTACAATTCTGATAATATTTTCCCATTGTTCCACATTATATGCTCAGGGGTGATTTATCTTCATTTGTGATTCATTTTCAATTGGCAGCAACTCCCAACACTCCAGTTGGAAGATTCTTTTCTCCCCAGACTCTGTCAAATTGTAAAAACATACTTTCAAATGCCCCTGACATTTGAAGGGACCCCCGTTCACCTATTTTATAAAATCAGACTTTTAGTGCTAAGGTTTTCCTACAAGCAGGGAATAGAGCTGCCATTCCCGATCAGCAGTAAATACCGACCAGCCTTGCTTACTTCCCATGGAATCCCGCAAAGGTTTTCAAAATCAAGGCAAAGTGATATAGAGTGAAGAGCGATGTAAGCAGCGTGGCGTTGCACGGGGAGAGGCGAGGGTGAGGCTGCGGGAATGTAGCAGGGGGCAAGTCGTGGGCTCCCCCACCCCATGCCCCCCGGTCCACAGTGGGTACCTGCAAGCCCTCTGATAATGAGCCCAGCGAACTGGTGTAGTGGGGATCAGCTCTGCTTTGCTTGAGTGGGAAGAGAGGCTGACCGTCGGTTCGCCATGCATACAATGAGCAAAGCCATGGCCCAGGTCTTGGGTGCCTTGGGATGCCTACATCCGGGAAAAATCGAGCAGATGCTCTGTGTCCCAGCTTCGGCCTTAAACTTGCTGGGGAGGAGCTCCTGTGCGCTCCTTCATAGGCCTGGTTTGGACACCCAGCACAGAGTGCTGTGGACTGCTAGGGTTCCTCTCCTTCCTCACTGAAGCTGTCCCCGGAAAGGGACGTGACCCAGCCAAGGCTGGGACCCACAGAGACGTGCGGTCGAGCCCCAACCATGGCCACACTCACCCACCTGTGTGGGACCACAGATGACTTCATCCTTTCTCTTTTCCCCTTCGATATTCATCCCGTGTGCACACTCAGAGCTGCTGCGACGGCTGCACCATGTCGCAGGAATCCAGTGCCACTACATGATGCAGCAGCCAGCCACGGTGCAGGCAGCACCCGGCCACCCTCTGCCGCGGGAAGGCCCAGGCATGGGGTTCCTGCCCCGTGGACTGCTGTCACCCTCCACCGAATCCTCAGCAGCAGACCTGGGCCCAGCTCTTAGGTCCTCACGCAACACAGAAGGACCGTTTTGGTAATGACAGAACACGATCACCCAGCCATACATCTCCTGACTGCTCACCGTGAGCCCTGCACGGTGCTAAGCTCTGTCCATGCCTCATCCTATGCAATTCTCTTGGCTCTTTCTGAGGCAGGGACTAAGGTCATCCTCCGTGGGGACCGGAGGGGAGCAGCTCTCTGTGTCTGCATGTGGGGGGACGCCGTTCAGGCCATGTGAAAACACTGGTGGGATGGGCTTTTTATTTTGGGGTGAATATATTTGTACTGACTTCTTTTGGGGGGAAATAAAAGTGGTCTTTGTACAGACACCTGCTTTATGAATAGAAGAATGCTGATTTTTAAAAACACTCTGCATTTTAGACAAAAATCTCGGTGTTTCTGAGAAGCGGCTTCTAACGCCCCCCGTCCTGGCATCAGAGCCCGGCTCCTCCGCAGAGCCAGAGGCTTCCGGGGGCCCGGCCTGGGACAGGCACTGTGGCCGCATGATCTAGGGCTCAGTATCACTGACACTCCACCACATCTGAGCTCGTCTACATTCGAGAGCGGACTAGTTTAGAAGAGATTTGTAGCCCTGGTATAGTCTAGTGAAGGGCACAGGACACCAACCGGGTCAAGCTGGGGGCAAGAGGATTCTATTGCTCAAATTCTAGTCATTTGCAGACTCCTACTCATGTTTTGGCAGCTGTGTGATTGGAGCCCGAGGGTTCTGCCTTGACACTGTGGCGAGGACGGCCCTGAGGACTTGGGAATGAAGCACGAGCTGTCTAAACAACTCATCAAGTATTTGATGCACAGCTGCGTGCGTGCCAGGAAGCCGGCTTTGGCGGGGTTCAAAACTGTCCAGCATGGCCTTGGTCTTCACTCTGCTCACAGACGATTCTGGGAGATAAGGCAAATTTGGCGAAAGACAGCTGGAGAACACGGTCAAGCACTTAGCCGCTCAGGGTACCGGCCACAGATGAACGGTAACTGCTGAACACGCGGAACAGAGGAGGGGGACAGATGCTGAGGGAGAAGGACGAGCTCTGAAGGCAGAGAGAAGATAGGGCACAAGGAACACACTCTTTGCGTGTGAACGGGCCCAGGGTTTTCTGGAGAACCTGAGATGACTGCGCGTTGGAGAATCGCGGTGAGAATGGTGGACGTGTGCCCTGGGTGAGCCACGTCTCAGGGACCCAACCCTGCTTCTCCGCAGGCAAGTGTCACTTAGCATTTCATTCAATCTGTATTTGCTGGCATCTATTAATTTACAGGTCTCGTGCTGGGGATTCAAAGAGAAGATACCATGTGTCAGATCCCGAGTAGCTCCCGCTCCATAAATATAAGCAGACCGATGAACAGATTTCATGGAATACACAGACTATGACCAGGTTGTAGGGGCTGAAGAGGAGGAAAACATCGTGCCGGGGTGGGGGAAGGGTGTGGGAGCAGTGAATCGGCCAGCAAAAGCTTTGAAAAGATGAGGCTGGAGTTGTACATTAGAACACAAGAAGATGCGGGGCGCCTGGGTGGCTCAGTTAGTGAAGCATCTGCTTTCGGCTCAGGTCATGATTCTGGAATCCCGGAATCTGGAATCCCGGAATCTGGAATCGAGCTCCGGGTCAAGCTCCCTGCTCAGTGGGGTGTCTGCTTCTCCCTCTGTCCCTCCCCCTACTTGTCTATTCTCTTTCACTTGCTCACCCTTTCTCTCAAATAAATAAATAAAAGCTTAAAAAAAAGAACACGAGTGCATGCTAACTCACCTAGCAAAGGTGATGAGCACATGCTAGACGAAAGAACTGTGTGAGCAGGGACATGGGGGGGTCAGTGTCCAGGGGTGTTTGAAGTGAGGGGTAATCACATGCAGGTGCCACGGAGGGCGTGTGGTCTGGGGGGGGGGGTTGCACGGAAGAAGAGGAGGGTAAGCAGCCACGAATACACACAGGCAGCTGGAGTTATGACATAGGGACTTACGAGCTATCCCAAGGAACGAGGACTCTCCATTCTCTGAAGAGGGAAACTATTAAAGGTGAGAGAACAGGAGTGACGTGCCCCAGCCTCGGCTGGCAGACAGACACAGGGACATGACCCATCTGGTATTTGAGTCTATTACTTTTATAAGATAAGTAGGTGACAGGAAATTTCTGGAAAGTCATCTAGGAGACCCCAAATCCCCTAAATGTACACAGAGGCAAACCTGGAGCAGGGCAGGGAAGAGGAAGGACATACCAAGGAAGGACTCTGAAGGAAGAAATGAGAATGTAGACTAGACCCAGACCGTGAGAGCAGAACAAGTTCTTGTCAGCATGAGAAGACGGAATGCAGTTGTGAATTAAAGCCAAGGAGGACAAGCGGGGAACTAGGAAGTCACATTTGGAGAGGCTGGCTTTGGGAGAAAATGGGACATCCCTGAAGGACTAGATGGTGGGTGACAAGTCAGGGCTGGTGGCACTCATTTTGGAACCTGCAGCAGTGGGAGGTAGGCCTCAGAGAAAGCTGAACAGATTAAGACCCTGGGGCTGAGGAATGTGTGCCCTGGCATTAGAGGTCCAAGGAGGAAGGACATTAATAGTGAGATAGTTCGGGGACACTAGGGTCACCATGGAAGGCAGAGAAGTGGGTCCTCCAGGGAGAAGATCACAACAGGGCCAGAACACAAGGAGGAAGTGGACTGAGAAAAAAGGCTTTGGAGTCAACAAGAATGTGGCCCTTCCTCGGGGGGCCCTGGAAGAAGGAGGCGGGGAGGACGCAGGTGGAGGGAGAAGAGGCGGGTGGCAAGGCCCACAGTTATCATCAGTGTGCCTGCAAGTCGGAAGAGAAAAATCTGACTGGTGATGGGTGGGTGGATGGAAGACTGGATGGCGGGATGGACATAGGCTCTTCTTCAATGATGGACAGATCACAGCGTAATAGAGAGGGAAAGGGGGCAAAGGACGGGGAGGGCCTAAAAAAGATGGTAAAGGCAAAGAAAATAAAGCAGGACAGAAAATTCTGGACCTCTGGAGAAGGCCACAGGCAAAACAAAACAGAACAAAACAAAGGCTCAGGGAACACAGTGTTGCCCCCGTTTCTCAGAAAGTGGGAGAAGGACGGAAAGGCTTCGGCAGGCTGATGTACTGATGTGAACCTGAGAGTCATTGCTTAACTCGTCCCTTCATTCTGAAGCTCTTGCGAAACAACCCAGAGTTCACGGTTCTGTCCTCAAGAAAATGCACACGGACAACCCTGGGAGAACTCTGCTGATGCCTAGCCATTCCGGCAGGTCCATATTTAAGCTTCTATTTTTCTACAGGAAAGAAGAAATGTCACTTAATATTTCAGTGAAAAGGCTTTCTAAATTGTATAAGATCATTTCTCCTTGGAAAATAACTCCAATTATCCTTTAAAAGATATGAAAGTGGTTTCTAAGAAAACCCTCTTGCTGTTGAACCTCACACTGTCCATCTCAAAGCAACTGTGCTGCGTAGGGGGTCGGAACGCTGGGAAGCTTCAGAGGAATCACGTACATGCTTGCTCTAAGCGTTACCATCTTCGGAGACGGCTTTAAAATACCATCGCATAAAACGCTTGCCTATCGTATTAACCCTTCTCGCCATTTCTCCTAGACGAAAGAGCTTTGAGTCCACGTAAGTACAATGTCAACAACGCCAGCAGCGAGAAAAGTCTCACTAACCAAACTCCACTCACAGATCGCAGCAGCAACAGGAGCTTGGAAGAGGTCACCCGCTTGCCCATCACTGCGAGATACTGAGGAGGGAGGCTGTCATCAGTGACGCATGGCCATCACAGTGTCTGGATCGGTCCTGAGGAACGCACATGCTTCTTTGGCCCCGACTCATAAGGAACTGACGGTGTTCCACAGCCCAAGAAGAAAGGGAATTACTTAAGACAAGCCTGGACGCCAACCCTGAACGCCAACCCTGAGAATAAGTCATCAAGCAGGAATTCTTTGCTCTTATCTAGTTTTTGGTACTTGTGAAAACATAACCAGAAATAATGAATGTGTGACTCTAACGGCATGGTGGCAATGAAGAGAAAATACAGTTAACACACAGTGGCTGTAACTTCATCTCCTTCTCTGTCGGGCCATTCGCTAAAATTCCAACAAATACAAATGAGGCCCGTTTCCCGAGCTTCCCTCATGGTCTGCTGGCTCAGAGACAGGCTCTGGAAGTTGGTAAGGACTTCAAACTAATGACTTGAGAACCAGAAGAGTCTCTGAGGGCCATGAGGGCAGCAGGCCCTGGTGGAGGACGGCAGGAGAAAGCACCTGGGTGGGCTCGAGTCCCAGGTATTGTATTCCTCCCGCTTCACATCATCATCCGTGAAAAGGGGATGGCAATCATAGACCCTACACGTTGTTGGGTTATGGAAAGAATCAAAGGTCATAATTCATATATTCTTTTTAAACTAAGGCCTTGTCTACGGAGCAGGTTCTCACCTGAGTACTGGGACGCTGATGAATGGGACGAGCCAAGTTCCCCACATGAGAACCCACACACAGAGTCTGGTGCATCATGAATGATCATTTCTGCCCTTCCTTGTGCTTCCCACTTTCACCTAGGACACACAGATGCCACTGCATCGCCACTGGGCTCTCCTGGATGCTTCCCTTGGCTTCCCTACCTGTCCTTCATCTCTTCCACTCGCTGGCCCACTGCTGCCCTCTGTGGCCAACCAGCAGACATCTCTGCCCTCTGACCCACTCACTCACCAGCAGGTAAAGACATTTCTGTGTTTTGGACCATCAATGAGTCTGTTTCATAAGCTAGGTCTTGCCATAAGTGCCTCTCAGGTGTTTACCTACTTTATTCCCAGAACCACCCACTGAGTACAATTAACTCTCACTCATTTACAGTTTAAGGAAACTGAGACACAGAGCAGTTAAATAATCTGCCTGAGACCACACAGCTTCTGTCCTGCCTCCTTGCCTCCTCTCTTTCCAGTTAGCTCTGGGAGACCTTTTTTATTCTACAATTCAACTCCTCTCCTAAAACCCGGCCACACGTGATGGTTGGTAGAGTCAAATGCAAACTCTGTGGTCTCTGCCACCTCTAAACCACAAGGAGGGTGCTCTGGGTGGGGGTTAGTGGTGGTGGGTGTTGGGGTAGTAGTATGTTTGCCTGCAAGGGGCCACAGAGAGCTTACGAGTCCGTAGAGGTGCTTTGGAAAACCATTATCAATAGGTAGCCTTTGCCTACAACGTAATTTAAGCTGCAGGAGCTCTACATGTTTCCATGGCTGCATTAGCTTTTCTCCTCCTGAACTCACCTAGCACTTTGTTATGTGCCCAGGACATACAGACCCACCACCGTCACTGGTCATGCTGGACCATTTATCATGGTCTTCTCTCAGGCTGTAAATTTCTTAAAAGTTGGGACCTGGGTCTTGGTGTCCATTCTGCTTAGCACAGGGGCTCCTGGGCAGTAAATCACTGATGAATGTCGGCTGGAGGAACCCAAAAGAGAAAGAATGAATGAGCAAGAATGTGGTGCATGGCCAGACTCCACCATAATCAGGGCAAGGGCTCCAATCCATCCAGGATGACCACAGAAGGCAGGAAGCCAAGCATACGGACTGCAGGGCTCTTCAGTGTTCCTGGCTGAAGTTCCTTTGTGCAGCATATTCTCAGAATGTGTAAACGGGGATTCAAGGAGTCAAGGGACCTAACAACCAGCCCTCATGAAATGACACTCACTGTGAGTGAAGGGGCCCACCTTTCCTTAAATAAGCTAACATGTAGGAGACAAGATTTGAGAACAAACAGCGCTAAGATAAACCAGTGGGGACAACCCAGGCTGACATTTTGTTCACATGTTTAGTGGAAGGGCTGTGTGTGTGTGTGTGTGTGTGTGTGTGTATGCACACGCATGAGCTTATCAAACGTCCAACAATGAGTATTTTTGAAAGGGAATGTTCTACCCAGGACTTGCATTTTTATTGTATCATATGTTTTACTCAGTGTTTAAGAACAATTTTTAATCTGTTAAGACTCTTAATGTTAAACAACATTTTTTTTGGTTATATTGGTTGATGGAGGTGGTGTATGGATGGGAAATTAGAAGAATAAACTCCAAAAGTGACCAAAAATTTCTTGGGAGTTTGAAGTCATTAGTTGTCTCCTCCTCCTCCTTCTTCCTCTTTTTCTTAACTGAAATTTTTATTGAAATCTTGTAGAATTACATGCAGTTATCAAAAACTAATACAAAGAGATTGTCTGTACAATATGCCCAGTTTCCCCAGCAGTAACATTTCTGTAAAACTCTAGTATAATAACATCACAACCACGATGCTGACATTGATGCAGTCCACTGACCTTACTCAGATTGTCCATTTTAATTGTACTTATTTGTGTGTGTGCATCATTAGCTTTTCACTTGGAATAGCTTATATTATTGATCTGCTATCAATCATTCCAATTTACAATTAATACACAACATCTGATTTTTCAGTTCTTAAAATGTGGCAGGCATGGCGCCAAGAACTTTACATTCACGATGTCAGTGAATCCCCATAACATTTTTGCTTCCTCCTTCTGGTAACACAAACTCTGCCTCCCCCACTGGCCAAGGGCAGTGCCTTGCTTTCCTCCAGCCAAGAGGTGGGGGCAAGTCTAAATGGACCTCCTTTCTGGAATTTGACCGACAGGAAGACAAAAGGAATGTCCTTAACAGACCCTGATGAGCCTGTCCACTGGTTCTTCCAACAAGACCTGAGTGGCCCTGGTCCCCATCTATCTGAGACCTGCTCCCTTTCTTCTAACTGTCGGCTACTCCACAGCCTTCCTGCAGATCCCCTTTCTGAAGTGGGCGGGGTCTGCTCTGTTGCCTGCAGTCAAGGGCATCAAGAGAGTGCGTGCTGGGATCCTGAGTCTCTCTTTAGAGCAGGGACCTGGCTGAAGAAGTTAGGGAGCTTGCCCAGGCCACAAGGCTAAGAAGTGGCTGGGTGTGGACGCCGAGCAGCCTGCTGGGGTGCAGAGCGGATGCCTAAGCCACCGGGCTTACTGCTTCCTACGGCTTATCGGGCTGGTGGCATTTGTGACTCCGTGGTCCCCTCTTTGGGATATATCTAAATGGTAAGTCCTGAGTGGATACTCAGTTAGGACTATTTTCTCAGCCCAGAACATGCCTCGCTCGGACTGATTCCTGTTTCCAATGTCATTACATAAGTCCTCTGCCAATCGACTTCTAACACTCCCTGATTAAATGTATCCCTTCAAGTCTGTCCTTCCCTGAACCTCTCTCCCCAGGGTCCAAGCACAGGAAATGTTGTTCTACCACTCTTGACATTTACTATAAAAATTTCTTGCAAATAAAGAGAGAGAGAGAGCCAGAGAAAGGAGGAAATGCATACATTAAACTTTCAAGTCCCCAGGATGCATTTCTCCGGCATTACTCATGCTTTTACAACTGGTCTTCATCAAAGGGTTTTCATCTGCTTGCCAGTGTGTCATCTGTCCTAATGACTCACGATGAGGGCTCATTCCTTTCAGCATGATTTATACTAGCTTATCATTCCCTTGTTCTCCAGGGGGAAGCTATACTACAAGCGAGGTCAGCCCGTGGAGGCATAATCACAAGCCAGCCAACTTCTCATGTCAAGGAAACCAGCTAATGTGCTGTCCACAAATGAACCCACTGGAAGACCAGAAGGAGACACCTGCTTACTGTCACAGGGTAGACTGGATAAGTAGGGGACTGCCCGCCCCCAAGAGAGAGCTCTATGTCCTCTGATAGTCTTTGGAATCACATTCAATTAGAACATCTTTGGGGGAAGGATGGCGGGACTCTTTACAGTCACCCGGGTCATCCTTGCAGAGGGGGTCCTGGGTGCAGGCACCATACGGGGGTGGGATAAGCCATGCAGAGCCACGGTTCCTGCGTGGCCTGAGCTTGCCCGGGTGTGGTGAGAGAAGCTTCACATATGACTGAGGTAGGTCCCAAGCCTTCCCGATTTCCTTCCCCCCACAGGCCCAACAGCCCTCAGCGTCCTGCTAACTGTCCAGCCTGAAGCTCAAAGAGAGGTCAGCCCACAGCCAGAGGATGTCTGGGAGCGTGCGAACCTGGGCATGGTGGCATTGTCTCTGAAACCTCTACTAGGAGCCAAGCTTACGTGATGTGGACTGCCTAAGGGCCTTCCCGAGTCTGGGGCAGGGCAGGGGAGGAGGGTACTGGCAGGCTCTACTGGGTGCTTAGTGCCCTGCGCGAGAGCAGCCCGTTCAAGGTCAGTGTCTGCTGGAGACTTACACCAGCCTGGCCCTCCACAGGGGCCCGCAGCCCTGCAGCCTCATCAACTTGCCTGGGACACTGAACAAACAAACACTGGTGCACAGACAGAGGCAAATCCAAGCAGCCTCTGACCTGGGCACTCTTGTTTTTAAACCTCTCCAGGTGATTCTAATGGGCAAGCAGGACGGAAAGCCATCGGTCTGGTGTATAAAAATCGTATTTTCTGTATGAATGAAGGGACAGGCGTTAGGCACGGAGCCCCATGGCCTCTCACAGTCGATGGCAAGTGCAGTGCATTAGGAAGCAACGCCAGGTCTGGGTTTGTCCTCCGGAGCTTTGCTTCAGTTCCCAGCTCCGGCACCGAGTGACCCAGGGGAACCTGGGCACGCGCCTCCCTGCTCTTCGGGTCTGCGGCTGTAAAAGGGGTCACTTGGACGAGATGACCACTGGGGTACCTTCGTTCACTGGGCACTCGCGTAGCGAAGGCTGTGAGTACCCTCTGTGTGTGTGGTTGTTGTGCTCCAGGGGCGGGGGTGCAGCCGGAGACCAGAGCAGCACCCGGCCCTCCAGGAGCCTATACTCCAGAAGGACTCCACTCGGACACGCTCCAAATCCAGAAGTCTGCTTCATTTATCTGGATAATCACCGGGTTCAGAGAAGCGGAGATCATACCAGGAGTAACCAGAAGCAAGTGTCCCCTTGAGTCCCTGGAGGGCTGATGGAGATGAGATTAAATAGGAGCCACAGGGGATGGGCAGGGTGGATCTATCCAGAAATCTCTTATTAATACCAGCACTGCGAAGGCCAGTTCCAAAGTACCCTTTTAGCATATTTGTTCCTAACAAGTCCTGTTCCCGTGGCTTTGAGGTGATAATGACCATGACAACCTTAAAGGGACTTCTGTGGCTTTGCACCTCTCGCGTTTTGCGGAACACTTGCTAACATGCTCTGGGCAGCTGCCCCCTGGCTTCCCCGTGCTCCCCAACCTGCTGTGTGTCCCCGCCCCACGGCTCCCGCTCCCACGCTGCCCTTCTGCCCCCAACATTCCACATCCTGCACATGTGCTCCCAGAAGGGCTTCTCCCGTCCTCGCGAGAAACCACAGAATGCTACAAGGTGGCTGAAAAATGTAATGACCCACAACGGTCAGCCTCCACAGACAGACCAGGAAGGACAGACAGGAGACAATATTGTCCTCAAGCCAGGCTGCCGGTCACACCCGCTCCAGTCTTCTCCCCGGACCTCCTGAGCCCAGAACGTCCCTTATCACTGGCAGCTCTGGGATGAAGACCACATGAATGGAGATGGCCTGTTCCCTGCTGAGAGGAAGTAGGAGCGGCACTGATGTCAGCAAAGCAATTCTTTCTGACCCAAATAAAACTCAGAAGCAAGACGGGCTTCTTCAGGCACACCAGAATCCGTCACTTCCTCCAAGTTTCTCGGGCACGCAAAGCGGTAACTTCTACACTGCCATGCTGCATTAAAGGTTTTTTACTGACTCTTTAAATAAAACTGTATGCACAATAATAAAAGAAAAATGGGGAAATATGACCTGTCATTAGGAATTACATCTCATATAAAACACTAGAACCGCTTCACAAAATAACTTTCATCCATCAGCTGTGGAGATGGGCAGGGAAATAGAACTGTCCTCATTTTAGAGAGGCGAGGACAAAGCTCAAAATGTATAAATGCAGAGGTAAGAACAGAAAAGAATCAGTCCTTCCAAGGGTTCTGGAAAGACTCAGCTGAGCAAATGATGCTGGGCATTTATAAGCACAGATTCTTTAACAGGAAGTCATGGATTTCCAGGCAAAGGGAAGTGTGCTTTTTTTTTTTTTTTTTAAAGATTTTATTTATTTGACAGAGAGAAACACAGCCAGAGAGGGAACACAAGCAGGGGGAGTGAGAGAGGGAGAAGCAGGCTTCCTGCCGAGCAGGGAGCCCAATGTGGGGCTCGATCCCGGGTCTCCGGGATCATGACCTGAGCCGAAGGCAGTCGCTTAACCAACTGAGCCACCCAGGCGCCCCATGTTTTTGAGTACCGTGCCTGTGACAGCTAGGAAGTGAGTATCTATCATATCTGCCCAAGAAAAAGGCTCTCCCAAAGAGAAAACGCCTTCTCAGGTGTCATAGTGGGGAGCCATCGCAAGGATCTTTGGTCATATATCTACTTATATACAATGTATATAGATACCTACACGCACTGTAGAAGGAGTCAGCTGTTCACTTACAACATTCGTTAGTTTGGTTACGTACTAAAAAAGTATTGTATTAGCTACTTTATTAGTATTGCTTCTCCCCAGCCTCACAAGACACTTATTTGACATCTTTGTCCTCGTTGGAGTCTTTCTGAGTCACTTTGCCATTGTCTAGACTTGGCCTATTCACCTGCACCTGAGTGGTTCAGGACTCAGTAACCGCGCCTCATAGGCACTTTTCAAATGTGGCCTCAGCAGCCACGGTCTCCATGCTGAGTGCTGCCGGCTCGCGCGTGAGCCTTAGCCATGTCCCTCGGGGTCTCAGACACCTGCTCCTGACGTCCCCCACATCACTCTCCACGCAGCAATCAGGGGGTTGTTTTTTTAAGACAGAAATTTCACCCTGTGCTTCCCACGGTGTGCAGGACAGAGCCTGAAACCCACCCAAGGCTTGATGGCTCTGTTCCTTGCGGGTCCTCAGCAGGCGAGGTCAGCCTCCAAGCCTCCCCGGGCCATCTGCCAGCACTGCCACGCCACTGGTTCCTGCCCCACTGTCCCTGGGAGCTCCCGCTGCTCCCCGAAGCCTTCCCGCCCCTGCCCCTGGCTCCTCCCACCAGTGACCTGGCAGAGCCCCACTCCTGCCTTCCTCTGGTTCACACTCTCTTAGGCATGTTTAATGCTTATAACCACAGAATTCATTGTTTGTAGCCTCCCTTGTCATCTCACTGTCCCACTAGGCTGCAAGGTTTCATGGGGCAGGATGCCTTCTCCTCCGTCACACGCTGTATGCTGATGTTTGCTCCATATTTACTATACGGTACCAGGTCAAAGATACTGAGTGAGTAACAGCAGCGCCAGCTAGCATCTCATGGACGTTTACTATGCCTCGGGCTTGACGCTAACCCTGCTCATGGCTTATCAATTTCATTCTAAAAACAGCGGGATAGTCTTGATGATCCCCATTTTGCTGACACTAAGCCAAGACTTCGAGAGGTTAATTCCTAAATTCGCACAGCACAGCCTGGCCTTCGTCAGGATGATCATATCCCAGCCTGATGCTTCCAATTTATCTAGTAAAACAAATAGCCTTTTTGGGCATCTGAGCAAATGGGACACAGAAGAGAAATACTTTTTAAAAAGTTTGCAGAAGATCTAAGAGAACCAGTCAAGCTCTGCAGAGCCGAATAATAAGTTTATAAAGTGAGCTGTGGCCCTCCTGTCTCCAAAAGCCCTGTGCCCACGAGTTTTGTACAGTTTGTTTATTGAAAGCGGTATCACAAGCTCTCCTTAATACCAAAAGCAGCAAGTCACTCATATTTTTTGGTTGTTGTTCAGGGAAAAGTTCTCAGGCACATGATCTGATCTGAAACAGCCAAATATTGCATGATGGGAAAATGCAATTCTAATACTTGCCTTTTACATGTAAGTGTGACATCCTGATTTCTCCTGTTCTCCACTGCAATGGCCCCGAGGGCGCTCTGGGCACTGTCTACACCGGGCGGTAGGTCCCTTCCTCAGCCTCTGCGGGAATAAAGTCACCCTTGGGCGAGTAAGCCAGTACAAGCGACCGGGCTGGCTGACGTCTACCTGTAGAGAAGTTTTCCAAAACCCTCATAGGACCGTTTGGTGGGCCAAACACATGATGCTGAATATTTTTTTCGAAAAGAAAGCTGAGAGATATAGAGCTGGTCCATTAGCGGTGGCAGGAAGTGGGGACGCGCCCCCGGGAAGGGTCCCTGTAACAACGCAGAAATAAAGGAAACAGACATTACTCTGCAGCTACCCCCAGTCACGTCGATGAAACCAGAGGCATTTGGGAAGACAGTGCAGTCCCGCTCACACGGCATGCTGCCTCTGGGGTCTGGAGCTGGAAGGTGAGGCTGGAGACCTCAGAGGCTTGGCTGAAATCCCGGGCCAGCAGGATCCGATGGGCACGACCCCCGTGGCTTGGGGAGCCGCTGGGACCAGAAAGGGCTCCTCCCCACAGACGACGGAACTGGGATGTCAACGAAACAGACAAGGAGTAAGGGGGCTCACCCAAAACAGCCATGGAGAGAAGAACACAGGGTGTGGAGGCCACCCAGTTTCTGTTCGCTGCGGGCAGGAATGGCTTGTTGGCGCCCTTCTGCCCTACACTGAGTAAAGCTCATACACCAAGCATTGTAGGCCTGGCACTTGGAAAGAGTCAATCCACTCCACTGTAGGAGGTATTATCCCCATTTTATAGATGAGGGGGCTGAAGTTAGGGCAAAGATGGAAAGAGGAAGAAAAGAATATCATTTACCTAATTTTTCCTGTACATTAATCCCGAATCTTAACTTATCAATACCTCTTTGTATTTGTTTTAAATCAGTTCAGACAAGCCTGTCCTTTGCTATTCTGTAACATGGGGCTGGGTTTAAGCACTGCGAAGAACAGGGACCCCATAGGACTTCTCTCCATATCCCAACACCCAGCAGTGTCTGAAACACAGTCTGTCAAGTGTAGGCATAGACAAACAAACACAAACAGAAGAGCAGAATGCATGACATGGAAATCAAGTACTTTAATATCAAAATATGAAAAATAAAAATGGCAAAACATAATTCAGATTAAAAGTTCTTTTGTCCACTAATAAAAAGGATCATCAATCAATAAATAGGGTTGATGATCCTTTTTATTAATGAAGTATTTTTTAATGTTCCACTTCAAAAATTTTGAAGGAACCAACATTCAAATCTTACCTTCAAAGAAGCCCTAATTTCTGTGTTTAAATCAAAACCTGTAGATGATTTCCAGGGCATAAATCAAATTTGCACTGCTATCGAATTGTTTTACTAACTCACTGAAAGTATAGCCTAAACTAACAGGCTTTTCTAAACATAGTATATAGGTTACTAGTTCAACCTAACAAAATTAACGATTGAGTAGTATAATAACTGATATTTATGTAATTAACTATATAATACATTAGGAGATATAAATATATTTCTGTATGCTCATGTTAATATAGACATTTAATGACAAATATGTTCTGAGAAGTCCCATTCTTTATATAATATTTTGTTTGTATTTCCACTTTTAGGAACACCATGCTAATGATCATAAAAAAATGGTGTTGATTCACTGTAATATTTACCCAGTTCCTTTCACTGGCAATAAAAGGTGCTCACTTTCCTTAAACTCATTCCAGTGACAGTGTCCTATGCAAATCAATTAAGATTTCTATCCAAGTGTGCCTGGGTGGCTCAGTGGGTTAAGCCTCTGCCTTCGGCTCAGGTCATGATCTCAGGGTCCTGGGATCGAGGTCCGCATTGGGCTTTCTGCTCAGCACCCTGCTTCCTCCTCCTCTCTCTGCCTGCCTCTCTGCCTACTTGTGATCTCTCTCTCTGTCAAATAAATAAATAGAATATTAAAAAAAAAAGATTTCTATCCAAGAAGGCCAGGAGGAAATAAGGAAACACAACAGGGTTCAAAAGGATTAGTACAATTGCTCTTTGTGGACAAAAAAATTGTGTTAGGGAAGGGGTGGGAGGATGGGAGAGCCTGGCGGTGGGTACTGAGGGCACCTACTGCATGGAGCACTGGGTGTGGGGCATAAACAATGAATCTTGGAACACTGAAAAAATAAAATAAATTTTAAAAATATATATTTTCAAAGACTTGAAGGGGATTAAGACAATGATCACTTGTTGCATCATGAAGGGTCTCCAACTTTTTTAATTCCTTATTTAAATTCAATTTACTTAACATATACTATATAATTATTTAGCAGAGTAGAATTTAGTGATTCATCAGTTGCCTCTAACACTCAGTGCTCATTCAACCACGTGCCCTCCTTAATGTCCACCAACCATTTACCCTATTCCCCAACCACCTTCCCCTCTAACAACCCTCAGTTTCTTTCCCATACTCAAGAGTCTCTTATGGTTTTTCTCTGTTTTCATCTTATTTTATTTGTCCCTCCCTTCCCCTATGTTCCTCTGTTTTGTTTCTTAAATTCCACATATGAGTGAGATCATATGGTATTTGGCTTTCTCTGACTCATTTCCCTTAGCATAATACCCTCTAGTTCCAACCACATCATTGCAAATGGCAAGATATTCTTTTTGATGGCTGCATAGTATTCCATCATATATATACACCACATCTTGTTTATCCATTCATCTATTAATGGACATCCGGGATCTTTCCATAATTTGGCTATTGTGGGCACAAAAGCAGAAATTAACTACTGGAACTTCATCAAGGCTCTCCAACTTCTAACAAATGCCGTCTATGCCTCAGGCCAAGAGTTGATGCTTCCTGTGGTGACTCCCACAAGTGGATCCCAGGCTTGTTTTATTGTGTTGACCATCAGCTTCCCCTGAGCACACACACTCCCTTAGATACACAATCTTACATATTTAAACCTCCCAACAGAGCAGAATTCTTAGGTCTCCAAGGAGCAGAGCTCAGAGCTACATGGAAGGAGTTACTCACTCAGGGTTTTCTGGTTCACTAAAACATAATTAAATATGAAAACTTGGCTCTTATGGGAATTGCCTAAATGGTTTCAATGCTTAAATACAATATGTTATACGTGATTTCTCATCTAGTATTGTAAGTACAATTCCTCCCAATATGACCAATTCAAGAATGCCTCTGGGATAAGGAAGAATGTATTCTAATTCAGGAAATTACTGAGGCCATACATCTTAGAGGGGAAATGTGCCCCTTGACAACCACCCAACCCAGTTCCTAAGTTGATAAGCCATTGTTTTCTTTTCTTTTCTTAATTTGGGAAATATCTTGTTTTTAAATTTATTAATTGAAGTGCAGTTGCTATATATTAAATTAATTTCAAGTGGTACAACACAGTGATTCAACAATTATACACATTATGGAATGTTCACCACAATAAAAATATTACACTATTATCAACTATATTCTGTACGCTATATTTTTATCCCTGTGATTCACATAGTTTACAACTGGAAATCTGTATGTCTTTACCCCCTTTGTTCATTTCAGATTATGAATGAGAAAAATCCAGACTAGAGATGTTAATTTGCTAAAAGCTACAAAGTTTTCAAACACCAGAAATTTCATGTTTCCTTCTCCCTATTCAATGCTTCACCCCTATGCTACACTAAACCTCTTTGCTTTGGGGGGGAAAAGAACAATGACAAGCATACATCATACTTCTCTAAGTGACTTCTATCAATATGAATTAGAATTGCTGCTCTGGGAGCACGTGGGTGGCTCGGCTCAGTTGTTAAGCATCTGCCTTCAGCTCAGATCATGATCCCAGAGTTCAAGGATCGAGCCCCACATCGGGCTCCCTGCTCAATGGGAAGCCTGCTTCTCCCTCTCTCACTCCCCCTGCTTGTGTTCCCTCTTTAGCTGTGTTTCTCTCTGTAAAAAAAAAAAAAAAAGAATTGGTGCTCTGAAAATAGAATAAAATATAGAAGCATCGGTTGATGGTGGGATATTCTACAGATCTAGAGGAAAACCATTAATTTATATGTCTTTTTTTAGCAGATTTGAATCATTTCTGGGATATGATAGAGCACAAACCAATTAATTAACGAATTAATAATATATGGCCATCTGCATTGATATTATATGTAGGTTTACATGCGAATGCTACTTTGGAAAAGGCATCCGTTTTGAATAAAGGACTTTCTAAACAAAAAGAGATTTGTGTGATATCTATGCAGGTGATTGATGGTCCAATGTGAAAATACAGATTTTTGAATGAAGAAGTATTTATAGAGCGTAAGAAATAATGTAATCGAGTCATAAGCATGATCATACTTGGTAGGATAATAAATTTGACCCAAAATTTAAGTGTATTTTAAAACATATTTAGATTAAATAAATTATATATTATATTATAATATAGTACTTTTTGTAAGTTTTTAATGTCATTTTTTCATATATATGTGAAACTTATATATATGTATTTCTCTACTTGATCAACCTCTTAATAGTCTATGTATTTTATCAATATGAATGTGCAATACCACCAGGACTTTACTAAAAATACTAATAATTCTCTACTTTGTGAAAACCACATATAAAAACCATACCCTATGACTCCTATGGGAATTTCTACGGCATTGGGATTTGTCCCCTGGGTGTTGCCTGCTCCTCTAGTGCAGAACGAATCTCCATTGGAGTCTGTCAGATTTTTAATGAAAACCTAGAAATTGATCAACAAAACCCTCCAGGCCAGTTAAGATCGAAGAGGTGGGCTTAGAAGAGCTGTGAAAATAACTCTGCATAAATTGTCTTCCATAATAATTCTCCTGCAGTGGGGGTTGCTCTTATATCATTGTCTATCTGCCCACATGTTTTTCTTAAGGAAGAAAATCTTTTTTTTTTTTAAAGGTTTTATTTATTTGACAGAGAGAAACACAGCCAGAGAGGGAACACAAGCAGGGGGAGTGAGAAAGGGAGAAGCAGGCTTCCTGCCGAGCAGGGAGCCTGATGTGGGACTCGATCCCAGGTCTCAGGGATCATAACCTGAGCCGAAGGCAGTCTTTTAACCAACTGAGCCACCCAGGCGCCCCAAGGAAGAAAATCTTTAAAAAATAAAGAAATTCTCTTGTCCACTTATGTTAAGCTCACTTCAACCCACAGTGAAATCCACCAGCACACTGAAAGAAACGACTATTGCATAACATTTTTAGATAAATGTCCTTCTTCTAATTTTGTCAGGTGTACTTATGCAAGCATGGCTAGCCTCTGTGTCTTTTGGGGTGTGGGTCTCTGAAGAATTTACTGCCACTTTCTTTTAGTCTGATTAAGTCTGCTTATCAGTGAAACACTTGCCTTAACTTGCCATTGTCATGGGCATGGAAATAACCCTTGAGGGATTGGTGATGTCTGGGCTCAAATTCAGAGCCCTGGTTTTCATGCCAGCAAGGCCTGGACCAATTCCTCCCTTTCTATTCTGACCCCTGAGTATCTACTTCCATGCAGGATGAAGAGATATGTTTGCTTGTAAAAGAATAAGAAAATTAAGGCCTCTAAAGAGAGGTTTCAGAGTCAGGCTTATTATATCCTGCACTCTAGCAGCTGCTCAGGGACAGGCTCTAACCCACCTCTGTATCCCCACAGAACTGGTTGTAATATGTGTGCTCAAGAGGGGACCGTGGAGTGAGGTCCTAAGTGTGCAGTGCTAAATTTGAGAAATACTGGAGTCACCAATAAGCAAAGGAAGAGCAATGATTAGAGGTGTTCCTGTCTTTTTCTCAAACTTCAGGGTAACCAACAGTTGATGAGGGATGTTCTCTGCAGAAGAATTCCAGCTAACCAATGAAGAAGGGATGACAGAATTAGAATATCACCACTTTGCGAGACCCAAAGAAAGAACTGATCTAAACACTCACTGTTAATGGTCACTGACCCTGGCAGGTAAAGCTCACGTGGGGTTTTATGACAGAAGCCTCAGGATGATCCTTGAAACCAGCGATCAATCCAACATCACAAAACTCCCAATGCGATACAAGAGGACACAACATCACCTGTGATGTAGTCCTACCTGAATCTAGTTAAGGCTGTAGATCTAACTACTGGTTAACAGAAAACCTGGGCCAGAGGAATAGGCTAGATGTGACCAGGGAGATGCAATCAGCAAAAATTCGACTGGGCAGGGGCGCCTGGGTGGCTCAGATGGTTAAGCATCTGACTTTGGATTGGGTCATAGTCTTGGGGTCCTGGGCTCAAACCCCATATAAGCAGGGACCTGCTTCCCCCTCTCTCTCTGCCTGCTACTCTGCCTATTTGTGATATCTCTCTCTCTGTCAAATAAAGAAATAAAATCTTTTAAAAAAATTCTACTGTGCAGCAACCTGGTTTCATCCACAGGGATCGCAAGATTTCAAAGGCAAGAATTAGAGAGGAGGGACCATTAAAAAAGACTTAGCTGTAGCCACCAAATATGATGTGGTGGCTGTGCTTATACCCAGATTCAAATAATCTGCCAAAAAGTGTTCCAAGCTTTCTGGAGAATTATTCTTACACCTTATCAGATCAATGAAGGGTCAGGATGTCCAACAAACAGAAGCACCATGGCCTTTCTATTGAGGATGAGATAACTGGAAAAAGGCAAGGGACTTGCCTTACATACACCAGCCTGTGTGTGTCATCATGCCAGCCATACCACAGGGAAGGGGTGGTCAGATGACGGCCACAATGACAACATTGACTTGCTCCCCAGACACTGGAGACCACCCACACATAGCCTGGACAACCATTATTATCCATTTATGATGTAGTGTTCTGGGGAGGAGCCCAGAGAATACACAGGATTTTCATCAGAAAATTATAAACCCAAGGCACGAGAAGTGAAGGATGGGAAGTGACGTAATTAGACTTGGAAATCCACTTCCACATCAAAGTCTTGTCAAAGCCTTTAAACTTTAAAGAAGTCAATTCAAGGATAACATACTCTCAAACTGGAATGCAGCAGGGCACCGTTTTGGAAAGATTGATCCTAACCATTCAAGGTACTTTAAAGTTAAGTCAGGCTGGGTAACAAAAAACCTCCAAAAATGGTGTTCTGACCTTTTCCTATGTCTGTATAACTTCAAAGACTGAAATGAGGAGGGAAGCTCAGGGAACGCAGTTCTTATTCGTCAAACAAAATTTAGGCCCAATTAGAAAGAACTTAAATGCTAAGAGACTTCAACTGAATTCAGAAAGGGTTTGGTCTAGTTAGAAGATGGCTGAAGTCCATCAACAGCATGAGTCTACAGTCATGCTCAGAGAATTTTCAACTGCCCTTCCCTATGTCATCAAAGTACAGAGGTGACCCCTCTGATGCAGCCCCTAAAGAATGGGACGGAGCTGACCAGGCTGCAGAAATCAGATAACCTGAAAAGATGTGCTCACTTACTATAGGAAAGACCATTCCCATGGGGGATGCTTCAGCTAAGGCAGAAACCCTGAACTAGAAGGATCTGGTGGGCTGGCATTTCCCTGCCAGTCCTAGCACCATTCAGCACTTTCTGTCATAATGGAAATGGTTATGTAGCCATATGTGGCAATATGCATATAAACTATGGCTAGTGTAATAAAGTTACTAAAATGTTAATTTTATTTAAATTAATGTAGATAGCTTCATGTGGCCACTTATGAATATAACTCCTTGGGAATTGTGTCAAAAATATAATCCTCAGGTCCTATAACTGGGGACTGTGGTTCAATAGAGAGACATGAGGTTAGGTATCTGCCTCTGGAATAAGCTTCTCAGGTGATCCTAGTGCTTGTGGTCCCAAAATACTGCACCAGACTTAAAGGAGGACAGGAGTCTCTACATGTGCTCCCACCAGAAGGGGCACCCACCACATGGAGACAGAATACAGGAAGGGTGTGGAATAAGGCCTAGAGCAGCCTCGAGGTCACCGTCTCACCTCACCGTGTTCCCACCCAGACACGACATGAAACACTGGCATTGCCTTGGGTTGTAACAGCTATCTAGACATTCTCAGGGTCATGGCCAGGACCTCACGAGATCCCATCCCATCACAGGCCGGTGCTCTTCAACTCACAGTCCTCAGGCACAGCTATACTTAGGTCACAAACATCCATGGATCCCAAAGAATGTCACGCCCATTTCCACACGATAACATTTCACAGGTCACCTCCTGAGTTGATTCTGTTAGGTCCAAAAGTCGACCCTCCTGCAAGGCTCTGAAGACAATGCCCACTACGATCTACATCTTGGTGTCCCAAGCCATTGCTCAAAGAGCAAGTTCTTGGTCCTTTGTTAGGTTTCTCTATCCTAATCAAATATTATCAATCTTCTAACATTTCATGTATAAGAATTATCCTTTCCATTGCCCCACACTTTCCAACCGCTCATCAATTTCTGCCCATTCTTCCCCCTGAACATCTCTCATCTATTCCATTACCAGCTCTTCCCTGTGCACCAGAGATAAATAGCCTCTTATACCACCTACTCTTCACCAACCCCAATCTCGTCTTCACGTGTAGCCAGAATGCTATTTTAAAAACTGAATTCTATCATGTCATTGAACTGCTTACAGGCCTTGCTTCCATGAGACACCACTGTCCCAGTGATAAAACACTTAGGTCCATATCACAGAGCACAAGGTCCTGCCTGGGCTGGCTTCCACTTCTCCTTACTATCCCCCTCTTGCACACTAGCATACGGACTTTCTTAGTGTTTGAAACACTTCAAAGCTCCTTCCTGCATCTCCCAGGACTTTTATGCCTGCTCCTCCTTCTCTGGGAACCGTCTACCCTCTGCCCTCATTTACGTGGCTCACTCTGATTCATGTGTCACTCAAATGCTTCATCACACAACTTCCTTCCCAAGGCCAAGGTCTCATACTTATCTTTCTCAGCTCTTAGCCTCACTGTCTTTATTAAAGTTTTGTGATGGCCTGTTTAGCATTGAGGTCCTTGACTAACCTCCAAGAGGACAAGCACTTGACCTTGTTTTCTCTATCCCAGTGCCAACCACAAGTATCTGATTTTAAATAAATATGTGTGAACAAATGACTAAGTGAATAAAGGCTAAAGAATTATTACTGATTAATTTATTACTAATCATTTGAATTAATAAATATTTGTGGAGGGTAGAAGGGAAGCTGAGAGACAAAACCATGAAATAGAGTAGAATTTCCGAGATGTGGTTTTGTCCTCCCTAGTTCAGTCAATAATTAGAATCACTTGACAGATTAAAGCTCAAGGTCCTAACAGGAAGGCTAGACTTCCTCTGCAAGGGTAGAAATGAAAAAAAAAGATAGCACGCTATATAAAAAAAAACTTACACATTTTTAATCCCTGAAGATGTCAAAATTATGAAATTAAAACTTTTGAAGCAACAGGAACCCAAAGGATTAGCTAATCCTTTCCAGCTCTTCTCAGAATTCTACTCTTTGGCCATCTTCAAGACTCATGGGTAAAGAATAGGCATAATCTGATCTCCACTAACTTAGGAAGTCTGAAACAGGACATAGTTTCAGTGAAGCCAAGGGTGTACTTAGGTGAAATAACACATATCACTAGGTCCACAGGGATAGGGCACAGAGTCATTCAAACGTGATTATCAACAACAACACAAGCTCAAATCTTTCAGCACTCACTATACACAGACATTTATTCCTTCTTGCAGATGAGAAAGCGGGGAAGGTAGGCAGCTTATGTTGGAAGCAAAGCTGGGTTTCAAAGCCTACCAAACCAGTGTCTTTTCCCAAAACTCTTTCCTTGAATAATTAGTGTCTTACACCACCCACGAGAGGCCTTCAACCTCCTTGTGACTGACTTCTGGCTTGGTCCAGGCTGTGCTGGTTCCATTGTTCACTCATATGGTAAGTTTTCATTGAGAGTGTACTACCAGCCAGACCTTGCGGAAGCAGGTGGAGGGCAAGTTGAGACCTTAGCCCTGGTCTTAAGGGCATCTCCGGTTGGTAGGAGAGGGAAGGGAAGTCCAACTGTGGGAATGGGAACTGTGTGAACAAGACCGTGTGTTGGGCAGCACAGGGGGATGGTTCTGGATATGGCCTGACAGCGTCCCTGCACAGCCGGGCACCAGCCACTCCGGTTTAGGGCCACGGGCACCCATGCACACATGCTGGTGACAGTGACCTTAGAAGGCACGCTGCCTCCGGGGCTCATGTTGAGTTTGTTGGTCGCATTCATGAGAACTACACGGAAATTTCCTTCTGAGCCTACAACGTTTATTTTCTGTTAACCCAAGCATAGGACTTTACATTTATCCCCATTAAATCTCATCTTGTTAGTTTTGGCTCATTGATCCAGACTGCTGAAATCTCTCTGATCCAGATCTTGTGAAGCAGAGAAGTTCCCCAAGTTACCCTCTCCACACTTCCAGCCAAGAAGTGTGATCAATGGACGTTTTATGTCTTCATGGAGAAGGCTCTGGAAATTGTGGGCCATGACGAGGCCTTGTACACAGCCCTAGGGCCACTGACTACATCTCAACCCAGTTGTGCAGCACAGTTTGGGTCAACACGAACAAGAAATTCATATCCTCTGGGTAGTTATCTGGCCAAACCCTAACCTAGCCAAACTATCTCCACACCAGCTACATTTCTCCCATCCACATCATGATGCCCTGAGAGATGTCGTCAAATGAACGCCTTCCCAGATATTTACACCCACGTCCGACCAACTTAAAATGTCCTTTCTGCTACTGTTTGAGTGAATATTAATTTGATTTGTCCCTTCTGAGATGTCTGGAATTATTCCAGACAGAATAAAAGGCAATGCCTGAGTTCTTCCAGTGCAGAGGCCCAGCAAATATAAATTCAGCGGGCCGTGGACTTCCCCCGGCACCTGCCTTCCATCAGTGATGGGCCAAGGCTAGAAATCAGAGAGCTCAGTGGGCTTGAGAGACGTGGGGGTGTGTGACCTACTGCTATCACTTCTAATTACCCTAAACTGGAAAAACGGATGTCCGAGCTGGCCAGCCTGTCTAATAAAGCATTTTGATCAAAGATGCAGTTGCACAGAGCACCTGTTTGAGGGATGGCCTGAGAGCCCACGGGGACCCAGGAGAGTTCTGGAAGTCATAAAGCGGTCCCTGCAGTTTCACAGGCAGACAGCAACACTATGAAAGATGCTTCTCCAGGGAGGCTTTGAGTCTTTTTAAACATTCAATTATAGCTCTACAAACACTGATTTTAAGTGAACAGCATCCGATCTTTGCACAAATTAGGGATGCTAGGAGGCAAATACAAGAGATTCCCTGAAACAACTATTTAATACAAATTTCATCCTGCTTCATGAAGAATTGGTGTATGTGATGAGTTTTTGAGCAGGGTTAATTAGGTGACCCTCTTTTAGCATTAGCTTTGGATTATGGCTCTTAGGATTTAAGGCATTGAGGCCACCTTTATTTTGGTAATGATTTCCAAGCAGGTTTTTAATTAAAACAGATTTCTGGATATTTAAAGACCCAGTTTTCAATGGGTAGATCTTTTTAGCCCTCTGAAAGTTGCTGGAGGTCCTCCTAAAACACGTTTGCTTTTTATGAATAATAAGTACTCCAATATCCTTCTTTTCAAATATTTTTAAGTTTTAACAGATTTTTTTCCCTTCAGTGTAAAAAGTCTTCCTAATTTTAATAGTAATATTTTCTTGCTCTAAAACATGAATAAATGTCTTATATAATCTTACTAGTCAGAGATACATATATATATATATGTGTATAATTTTGAAACTGAAACTGAATACTGTGTAAAGTATTATCTAACATGCTGCTTACACTGATTATATCATGACTGCTTTTCACAATGATGAAGATCCCCATCATCGCCTTTAATTGCCACATCGAGCTTTACTTTATGGCCAAGTCATAATTTAATCAATCTCCTATCAGTTTATGTAAAATATTCTGCGGTGAACATCCCTGAACACAAGGCCTTTAGGCATGAGGCAAGGCACTGACAGGTTATGTGCTGGTTAAATACCCACATTTATTTTGCTTGAACACTGGAGTTCTTATAGCTTTATTTGGATAAATTGTCTAATTGGATCTATTGGGCCATAGACTATAGGAATTAAAAATTCTACTTTCTCCTGGATATATTTTGTGTCTGATGGCATCAAGAGCTCTTGGGATATGAGCATTTCACTCTACCCATAAGACTACAGAGTTTTGGTATTCATGGTCTCAAACTGAAGTCTGTATGGAACAGACAGGTAGCTTTTTTTTTCAAAAACAATTTTATGCTCAAGTATTTTGGGGGAGTGCAACATTAAAATAGTAATAATGGCATTCTCTAATTATGAAAATGTTATTTTTAGCAGGGCAGAATGTCTACAACTGGTGTAAGTAGTATAATTAAAATAAAGCCAGAGAATGTAATAGGATCCTATCAAACACTCTCCATATAATTTCTAAAATGTAGGTTGACAGTGAGGTTGGGAAGAGAGATATAAATCAAGAAGAGATAGTTTTGTTTTCAACTTTTCTAATATTGAGACTATTTTGTGAAAGGCCCAGAATTGTAAGCGAGCAAATTAAGGCACCTTTTAAAATGATCTTTTATACAAATTAGCCGCTGTCAAATAGTCATTGTATATTACACTATCTGCCTTAGTAGACAGGAAACCATTTTTCAATGAATGAATGAGGCTACTGAACCCCTTCAGAGACTCAGAGAACCAGAAGGGTGCTAAGAGCTGCATTTCTATAAGGAAAATTATGTCCATATAAAGCTAAATGAAGAAGAAGGTTATCAAATTGTGTAGTGCACAGACCCAATGTCCACCAGGAAGACAAAAAAAGCAAAGCTTATTTATAAGGAAAACATGTCTTTAGACAACCACTAAAATATTCATCAGGATGTTCTTTGGTAACAGAAGTATTTTCTTTTGGCCCTTTGATCTTTTTTCCCCCTACAATTTTCAATTTTCTTCACTGAACATGTATTCCTTTTAGAGTAGAAACAAGTAGATTGAGGTTTTTATTAAGTTGATTTCCATTCATCTACCTGCCGTCCTACTACCGTCTACAGGTCTGGAATTGGCACCGCTCCTGCTGTTTACCACATCCCCCAACACTCTGACAAATGGAACAGATGCCCAAATCCAGCAGCAATCCTAAAACCCCATCGAGGTCATGCATCTCCACCAGAAACCCTCTTCCCTTTTGATCGTTCAGGGAATACCCGGTTTCGTCCATTGAGATACTTCAAAACCACATACAAACAGCAATTTATAAAAATTAAAATTTCCCACAGTATTCTTACATGAAGAACAAAAGAGCATGAACATAGTTACTTGGTTAAGAGAGATATACCGCAGGCAACACAGAGGTTCCCGCTCAGCTCCCTGTTCATTCAAGATATGTGCCCCAACTGCTACCTTAAGACCATCAAGTCATGAGGAAGGCTAAAAACACATCATTCATTGCTTATAGAAGTTTTTAATCCCATTTAACAGTGAAGGGTAAACATATAAGGTATATCAAGAGGCTGTGTGCTACCCAATGTTACCTATATTCATGTTAAGTGTATTTATTTTTAAATGTGTACATATATATGGATCTCTCTGTTTTTCTTTTTTTGTTTTTTTTTTTTTTAATTGCTGCTGGCTGTGGTGTTCAGTGAGTATGAGAACTGGCCACGATGATCTCATTGATCGGACTTGCTTGGGCCCTGAAATTAAAGCACCGAGACCATAAGCGATCTGACTTTTTCACATGGAGACAGTCAGATTTTTGTGACATCTGTCTCAGGCAAAACTCATTCCAATGAAGCTCTCTTATCTACATGGTCACGCCAGCAAAAAGCCAGCATTTCACCGATGGGTGAGGAATAGGAAAGGGTACTTCTGAAGATAGAAACTTCTAGAAGTTTCACTATCTATCTAGAAGACAGACACTCCTGTTTAAAATCAAGCAGGGTGTGGTAACTTCATTTATATCTTTAAATACAAATTACTTATTACAAGCATGCAGATAGATTTTTTTCTGGTACTAATCAAATAGAATTGTAGGGCATCCTCTGGGTCGAAGGCACCCAGGGGGCTTGCCAGGTATAAAGGATGGGAAGAGCTGGGCTTGTGGTACTTGTGCCTCGAGGCAGATGGTTTTCTACTGGGAAGTCATACAAAATATGTAATAATATCCATCTGCTCCAGGAAAAAAAATATAATACCATTTTTGGAAATTCATATAATTTTTCACAAAAAGGTCAACTTTTAAAATAAAAAGATAAAATAAATACTTTGTACCACTGGAGACAAGCCCTGAAAGATAAATAAACCCTTGGTATTTCTCGGGGGGGGGGGAGGGAAGGTTCTATTCATTGGAAGCTATTTCTCCTTATATAAGCCAGGAATCGCCGGAAGTCAACTAATTATGGAATGCTGTTATTTGAACAGAAGATGTTTAAATTCTATCCTTGACAAAGCAGGCTCTGAAAATGAGAAACATCAGAACGATGAGGAAAAAACCTTTATTAGAGTGATAAAATTCTTCATTTTTCAAGTTAATTCCAGCCTCAGATCCAAACTGGGATTCTGACTCCGTGCATTTCATTCTGTTTCTCTAAATGCCAACGTAGAATACACAGCACTCTGGACCCACAGCTCCAACTTCCTCCCACAGCACAGTATACAAGAATTAATGCAACTTACTCGTTTCTTTCCAGATGTATGATCAGTTCTCTGCCTCCCAGCTGTATTCGAAAATTCAACACTTCTGGATGATTCTGAAAGATAAATGAAGAGAAATCAACTGAAATACATTTCATGTTGACTTGTCAACATCTGAATGTTCTGAAGTCATATTTGATGGAGGGAGAGAAAAATACATTTTCTTCTTGGGACCATTCTGAGATCCCAAGTAGAGGAGACCAGGTCAACCGGGACCAGAATCTGGAGGAAGCACCACCCTCCTGCATGGCACAAATGTGGCCTGTACCCTTTTCCTTTGGCCACATACCCCTGAGACCCTTCCTGACTACCCCCACCTCCCACAATGAACTCCTCCCTCAGTTTCCCTGTCTCTATAAAGAGCACCTTCACTTCCCCAGCTGCTCATGTGAGGAATATGAAGTCCTGCTGGAAACCTTCTCCCTCTCCAGCTCCTCCTCATCCGTGAAAAGGTCTTGCAGTGTTGCTCCCACTACGTCTTTCACCCCTCGACCTCACTCCAGTTCAAAGCTCGGTCACTTCCTGGTGGGATTACAGCAACGCCCTCCTAACCTGGGTGCCTCCATATCTACCTTTACTTTCCTCCCATTTGTTCTCCAGTGGCAGGAGAAGCTTATCTTCAGAAACACCTCCTCATCAACCCAACTCCACTCCTTAGGAGCCTGCAATGGCACCCAGTGATAAGATGCCAACTCTTCAATGTGGCTGGCGTTGCCCATATGGTTCTGGTCCTCACTCACACGGGCCTCGCCAGCAACTCAAACACAATGAGCTCCTCTATAGTGCTGCTCTTTGCACATGCTGTTCCTTCTGCCTGGAAAGGCTCCCCTCCAGCTCCTCCACTCAGTACCAGCTTTAGCGTCAGTAAGGCAGGGAACGCTTACTTTGCTCCTCGATCTCACCGCATACCCCTCTTCCTAGTCCTGCTTTCTTCCAGTCTCCTGTCCTTTCCCTCCCTGTGGAAGGAAGAACGTCCTTCCTATTTGCAGTAACTCGGTATGTTGATTTGTGGGTCCACTTGCTTATTATGTCCACAAAGGCACCAGACAAGTAATAGGAGCCAATATTTGGTGAATGAAGGAATTAATGAATACGGCAATCTCTTCTCCTTCTTGCAAGGGAGACCTCCTCCTCCTCCTGAGCTCCAGGGAACCCATCTGTCAGTGGGAAGCAGGCGACCATACTTTCTCTTCCGCCCTGGAAATCCCAATGAGTTTCTTGCCCTGCCCTGAGAATGTACCTATGTGACAATGTCCCTTAACTCACACCCTTACTCCGGGTTCCCTCCCTGCTAACCCAGGGTGGTCACATGTGCCACACTCCTACCTTTGAGCCCAAACATTCACAGTCCTTACCCAAGTCAAAGTCTACTTGCCAACTCAAGGGGATTCTGTGAAGCACCCCCACCTCCTTTCTTGCTGTGTACCCCTAGTGAGATCGAGCCCCACATCGGGGTGCCTGCTCGGCGGGAAGCCTGCTTCTCCCTCTCTCACTCCCGTGGCTTGTGTTCCCTCTCTGGCTGTGTTTCTCTCTGTCAAATAAATAAAAATCTTAAAAAAAAAAAAAAAAGGGCCAAATGCTAGAGCAGGAATTAAGGTTCCTTGGGGGCTTCAAAGGAACAAAGTGGAGGAGAGCTGGGTCATCCCACGGACCTGGCACCGCGAACTCGAGGCCCCCCAGCTCCCCGCGGTCGGCCCACAGCAGAGAGGCACGCGGTGGCTCAGCCCTGCTCTCACGCCATCACCGCAGGAAATCAGTGCTGCCCGCCTCAGCTGGCGTGGTTCTGCCTGCCTTCACTCTGGAAGTTCTTTCGGTTTTATGCTCGTGAAAATAAGACATATGTACTGTTCTAATATTCTGGTGTTAAGAGGCACTATCGTAACTCCAGAGTTCAAGAGACTTCTCTTCCAATGTAACATTTCATCCATCCTATGGATCAACTAACCACATGTTACTATAAGAGAAGAGGAAGTGTAAACTCCCACACCCAACCTTAGTCCAAATGAAATGAAATTTAGGCAAAAACCATAACAACAGAAGGTCACATGCATTTTGGCAAAAGGTTAAAACATGCACATGCTTGTGCCATGGGAATGAGGACAACACCACATAGGGGGAGACACTACTTTAATTCAGGGCTGCCCTTGGTACATCTGGATAATTTCCAACCTCCAGTATGGTAGCCATTAGCCACATATGAATTTACATTTAAATTAATTGAAATTAAAAATCAGTTTATCGGTCTCACTGGACACATTTCAGACTCAAGAGCAAGATGTGGCTAGTTGGCCCCGTCAGACAAAGCAGAAAACAATGTTCCTGCCTTCACAGAAAGTTCAGACATTTCCATCTTCAGTGAGCATCTCGGTGTCAATAACAAAGACCTAAAATTTGCATCATCCAATTGCTGCCTGAGTAATAGACTATTTTAAATATCGATGCCTTCAGGGGATACAATTAGGTACAAACCCAAGTGGTTATTTTAAGTGCACATTAGAAAAGCTTTTCTCTATTTTAATGATCAGTGCTATTATTGTTTAAGGGGTTACTTAAGCTTGAGAGTTAAACTGGTAAATTTCTGTATAAATGAAATACTTACCTGTATTTTCTGGGTTTAAACAGATCTTTTTTTGTACAGATTCATTCTAGCAAATGATGACACAAACATCTAGTGATTTTGTAAAAACCACACACTGTAATTGACATATTTTGACACTATCTGATGTTTATAAGAATTTTATGGGTTTCTGTTTGCTGAATTTTTAAAATTAATATTACTATCTCCATCCCATGCAACATTAAACAAACATTGTGTCTTTAAATTGTAATATAGTGTGTAAAAGTGCTTGTAAGTCCTGGGTTTGCTTTTGAGTCTGTCAGAGGGACTTCTGCCTATATTTTCTGATGCTGAGATTTAATTACATATACGCATAGAATGTTCTCTCCAGGGTTTACAACTCATACTTATTAATGATTTCTTAGAAAAATGGGACTATTAAGTTTACAATGAAATATTAGAACAAAAATGTCTCAATATTTTTCAAGATGCGCCCAGTGTATGTATGCATGTATATATATAATATATATATATAATATATATATTATATATATATTCGAATGTGTTTTATATACATGTATGTGGAAACAGCTTACTTTAATTACAAATTGTCTTTGCCTAAGATATTGAAACATGTATTACATTTTAGAGAGGAATCCTGACAATTACATTTACGAATAAAAATAAAATATTTGCGGTAACCTTCCCCCCCTGCCCCAGTTTAGCTAGTTTAAACATTACCATTTATACTAATTCTACTGAAAGTCCCTACAGGATCCGTTGTAACATTCCAATCTCAACATCTTTCAAATGAATACATTTTTCCCTAGGGAGGTAAAAAAAGATATTATCTGTGTGTTTTATTTGGGATTTAATGGTATAAGAGAAATCAATGGGGAAAAAGAACAGAGAGCTATTTTCCTTCAAAACCACTAATTGCATTAGATTGCTCAGTTTAAAAGCATGTATTCATTCCATTTTCTTTTGATTTCTATACATTGGACATAATAAAAACTGGTACTGGTTAAATATAGCATTCCTTTCCTTAAAAATGATATATTGATTACCTTAATGGAACTGTGTCTTTTATTGAATACTTAAAGACCTTCATTTGCTGAATCAGTTCAATGCTAATCAATAGGCCGGAAATATTTTGGCATCATTATAATTTCAGTTTTTTAATTGGAAAAAGGATACCCAAAAAAGGAGATAGAAAATGTATCACTACGATTTTATTTTTAATTCTTTAAAAGATTTATTTTATTTACCAGAAGGAAGGAAAGAGGGAGAAAGAGAGAGAATCTCAAGCAACTTCCCCGCTGAACACAGAGCCTGGTGACGCAGGGCTCAATCTCATGACCCTGACATCATGACCTGGGCTGAAATCAAAAGTTGGACGCTTAACTACTGCCCCACTACAATTTTAAAAATAGTAATTATTATTGTACCTACTGCTCAGCTGAAAAATCAAAACATGAGCGAAATCTTTGAAGCCCCTTGTGTTAGTTTGCTGAGGTTGCCATCACCAAATACCACAGGCTGCGTAGCTTAATGAACAGAAATTTATTTTCTCATCATTCTGGAAGGTAGAAGTCCAAGGTCAAAGCGTCAGGGTTGGATTCTTCAGAGGCCCCTCCTCTTGTAAATTCCTCCTGGAAACTATGTGGGCAGCCTCCCCCAGAAGCTGTGCTCAGGCAGTTCTGCAAAGGAGGCTGCAGCCAGGACCCCGCCGCCCATCGCTCGGGGCCTCCGTTACCCTGCGCTCCCCCTGGGGCCAACCGGGCATCTGCCCGGCACACGCTACTTAACTGGACGTATGAGCAGATGTTTAAAAGTGATTTCTTAATTGACTAGGATTTCTTCCACATTGTGTTGCCTTCCTCTAATCTGTGTAATTGGGAGCTCCCCCAAACCTGACTGAATTATTTCACCCACGGTGGCTACAAAATATCTCTAATCAATACATGTAACTTTTCACGGATGTAGGGATGCCTCTGCATGCTGCTTCTCTTATGGGAGGAATGATACACAGCACCCTCTCCTTGTTCTTTCCATGGCCTTAAAAAAGAGCCAATCTTCAGTGACTTAGAAAAAATCTGAACAGGATCATGAAGTTGAAATAAGGTAGCAGTGAGCCACCAGAAGGAAGGGAAGGACAGGAAAGAAAATACAATGTAGGGTCGATAGCTGAGTCCGCTTCCATCCTGGCTTCTAGGTCACCCTCTCAAAGATGATGGTCAGTTTTGACCCAAACTCACTCGTCTCAGCTGTTGATACTGGATGCTCAGAGGGATCTAATTTTTCAATACTAAAATACGCATTGGAGGCACTCTGAAATAACCCGATCCCTCTCCAGCACTAAATAAATGCTTCAGACTACAGCCTTGGCATTCATGGGACACAAGGGAGTCATTTATTGCTATGAATATTTAGAGGCAATCTTGATTACCACTTTAAGATCAGTGGGCTAGTTCCACAGCCAGGAAGATAGGCACACCCTGGAACTGAGAGAGGGCAAAATTGAGTTAACTGCAGGATAGCGCAGGGAGGAGGGAAGACACTGCAGTGCCATAATGGGGTGTCCCTGGCTTGGGGCCTTTTACTTATTACATAAATGATGATGTTTATTCATGAGCCATCAATGATTTTTTTCTGATGGAAAGTGACCTTAACAAATACCTTGTTAAAATATGCAGAAAAAAATATGCACATATTAATCTCAAGTAAAAAGGGCTTTTGAAAAAGAGGTCGTGTCATTGCTAAGGTTTCTGTGGGTTCATGTGTTGGATTATCTTCAGTACAGACTCTCCTTAAGGTATTTGTGTGACATGCTAGGTTCCCAGATTTTCAGCTTGCTTCTCCCTTCCCATGACAAAACTCCCCGCCTCATCTCCACCAGCTTGCGTGACAGCTGAGAGTTCGCGTTCTCCTAGCCTGTGGCTGCTAAAGTGATCACTAATGTTTAAGTTTGCAGCAAACATTTTTGATTTTCATCTTAGAGGTCTTGTAGCTATAGCCAAAACATCTTAAAAGCCTTACTTATTCATGGAAATGTTGCCAGTCTCCCCCATGTGCATCTGTATGCAATGAACTGGTAGTCTCCCATGCACGGGGCTCTCTGGCTGAGGACAGTGGCTGATTCTGAACCAGACATGGTCATCTGTCCCCTTCTGGAGCTCACTACTGCGTTGTAAGAGGACAGTGACAACAGGCCTTAACAGAAAGCCATCTGGAAAATACCACGATGCAGGTTTCTCAAAATTAACACATCTAAAAGTCATTTTTTATTTTATGGCCCCTGCGTCCATTCCAAAGAGGACGCTGGGGAAAATGGAATCAATGCTGGCTCTGGTGGAGAGCCCCCCGATGTCAATGCTCTCCCTTAAGAACTCTTCATCGGTGGCCCATTGTACTTAGACTAAAAGCATGGCCTTCGGGCCACGAAGGGTCTGGCCTCTGCTCGCCAGGCTCCCGCCAGCTTCCACGCCTCTGCACCCGCTGACCCTCCACGAGGAGGTCCTCCCGGAGCTCCGCGGCCAGGTCTCGGGCTGGGCATCGCTGCCTCAGGGAAACGGGGGCCGTCTTAGTGGGGCTCTGCTCTCGCACACCCAGTCCCCACCCTTCCTAGGTGTCCTCCTTTGCGGTTGTCTATTGGTGTGTTTATTTCACTTGTTGACTGTGTATTTGCTATTAAACAGACACTTCGCAGGTGGAGGGAATTTTTTTGCACTTGTTCCCCGTTCTTTCAACACCTGGGACAGGAGCACCCAGAGCATCTGGGGATGATGGGAGCAGGTACAGAGCCTGTCAGGGACGGAAGGGACACAGTCTGAGGGGTGGCAAAGCAACCACAGGGCCATAAGTGTCAAGTCAGGAGGTATGAAAGGGACATGTGGGCTCTTGAGCTCTCCTGTTTGAACTGTCCCCAGGCAGAAGCCTACAGCCGGCTCCTCTGACCCCGTGGGCTGCCTGCCTCAACCCTGGAGCCTGATGTCCCTGATGGACCCAAGTGGCCACACACAGGATCCCTTTACACTAAGAAGGAACCCGGCCTTTGGCTGTGACTTGTATTCTTTTCCTCTAAGGAGGGTGGGTAGGGCTTCCTGGAGGCGGAGTTCTTTACGTTTATAGTTGGAACTGATAAAAATGTCTGGTCCCTAGCCCCCTCCCGCTCCTCCTGCTCCGTTTCTTTGGACCTTAGTGATTAAGAATCCAAATCAGGGGAGAGGGACATGGCGCGGGTGGCAGCAGGAGGGGCCATGCGTCAAGTATAAATCAATGTGAAATGTAAGGCAGACCGACAGGGTTAAATCAGAGCCATGTCGGGATGAGGGCAGGAGCTGAGCAAAGTCGGGGCAGGAGGGAGTTGAGGAAGGCTTGTTTTGCTGGTAATAACTTACTGGTTATTGACTGTCCTGGGTGTGGGGACTGGACCCTGGATGCACAGTGACATGGTTGCCTGGGAGCCAATCTGGGTGGTGACACGGTACATCTGGGGACAAAACTGCAGGGTGACATGATGGCGAGATGAGGACCCAGCTGACACCGGGCCCCACCTGGCTGTGGCACGACATCCTCAGGTGTCTGCTGTTCTCTATCTTCTTCTGCTTTCAGACATGTCTGCTTGAAGGAGAAGATAGCTCATCCTTGCCCTGGCTGCCGGCTGATGGCTCTGGACCATCGGGACACCCAAGGCAGGAGGCCAGGCCTAAGGCGGGCCTTTCCCGCACAACTCACAGAGCCACCCGCAGCCCGGGCACACGTGCCCCCCCCCCCAGGAACTGACCCCTGGCCAGTGTCCCACATCTGCACCTCCAAACGATGGGACTTGTGACGAGGACTACTATCGTGTGAAGGAGGCCTGGGCTGGGTGCCAGGGCCCAGGTTCACGTCAGGATCCTCAAACCACCTCTAACACCCCGGAAGGAGGTCACCGTGCCCTTCTTCTAAGGGCATCCCAGTTTGGAAGTTTGCACATATGTAACAATTTCTCCTCCTTTGATTGCAAAAAAAATAATAATTTTAAATTAAAAATAAGGTATTTAATTTCATCTTAGAAACAGCGTTTTTCTATCTGGGAGGCTGCACACGTGAGGAGACAGGGGGAGCAGAGCCTGGAGGTCTGCCCACAGATTGGCTGGATGCCGCCACTCAGACCATAGGACCGTTAGCCAGTCCTTGACCCTGCTGGGCCTCGGTTTCCTCACTGGGAAAATAGGGACAACGCCACTGTCCCTGTGTATCAGTGAGGTCAGCAGAATAACAAGGCCTCAAGGATGTCCTCACCCCTGGGAACTGTGAACACGTCACCTTTACTTGAACAAAGGCACTCTCCTCTTGTGATGAAGGGCAGGACTCTGAAATTGGAAGATTATCCTGGGTTATTCGGAGAGACCCAAGGATGAGTCTCAAAGATGAGGCTCCTAAAAGCTCAAAACCTTTCATTGTTGGTGTCAGATGTGACACGTGGTGGCCTCTAGAAGCTGGGCATGGTCATCAGTGTACAGCCAGCAAGAACACTGGGACCCGGCCCTGTGGACCCAAAGAGCAGGATTCAGCCAACATCTCAAATGAGCCAGAAACAGACCCTGCCCTAAGGCCTCCACCGAAAACAGAGGCCGTGTGACCGCCTGGTGGTTACCCTGTGAGATCTGAAGCAGTGAACACAGCCCGACTTCTGATCTTCAGCACTGAGAGCTAGTCGGTGCGTCTTGTTCTGAGCCATTTAGGCTGTGGTCATTTGTCACAGCAGCAACAGGAAGCTGACAGGCTCAGGAGAGACTGCTGTGAGATTCCAAGGGGGAAATGTCTGCTGGGAAACCATCATGGGCAATATAATGGAAATGCTGGTTTGTGCTAGAAATCTGATCGCAAGTGAGACCGCTCCTTCCCGAGCGGCTGCGACAAATGCCCCGTCACCTGTTCCTTATTGCTATTTATCCAAATTGCAACTCTTTGAGGTATTGTGTATTTAGATCTAAATAAGGCTTTTTGCTGTTTCTTTTTTTCTTTTATTTGTGTTTTTATTTTTTTTTATTTTGGAAGATTTTATTTATTTATTTGACAGAAATACAGCCAGAGAGGGAACACAAGCAGGCTTCCCGCCGAGCAGGGAGCCCGATGTGGGGTTCGATCCTGGGACTCTGGGACCATTACCTGAGCTGAAGGCAGACATTTAACTACTGAGCCACATGGGTGCCCCTGTTTCTCTTTTTAGATTTTATTGATTTATTTCACACAGAGAGAGCACAAGCAGGGGCAACAGGAGAGAGAGAAACAGGCTCCCGACTGAGCAAGGAGCCTGATGCGGGATTCGACCCCAGGACCCTGGGATCATGACCTGAGCCGAAGGCTGCCGCTTAACTGACTGAGCCACCCAGGGACCCTAAATATGGTTTCTTAAGTTAACAGATTTTCAAAAATAAGTATTACACATTCATTAGTTGAAGGTCTAGTTATGAGCCAGCTATGGCCCAGTTCCATGTGGGAAGATCTTATACCTGCATGATTAGTACCTAGATGGAATGGAAGATTCGGCAAGACCCCCGAGGATGCCGTACAAGTCAGCGAATGCCCTTCATTTTGATGTGAAATATTCTAAAGGAAGTAGACTGGCTTACTGGTATCAGGGACATAATATTAGAAAGTAGCAGAGAACACTGCTGTTCGGAATGACTCGTCTCATCTTGAAAGACAGCCGTAAAATAACATGCACTGTGTTTATTAACTGGAAAGCTCGGTTTTCAATTCAAAGTTCATTTATCTAACTAATTTGATGTCTGGAAACATTCATGTACCATATTTTTCTACAACACCATTTCAAAACTGTCAGTCGGAGGAAGTTAATAGCTGAAGTTGTTAGCTTGTTTGCACGCAAGCTGTCTTGCGGCGAGAATATCCCATTCATCTGCTGACGGAGGACCGTTTATAAAGGCATCACTATAATCTCCTTCAAATAAACATTAGCAGAATATAATAAGCCCCTTTAAAAAGTAATCCTGCCATCGATCAGAGGCACTGCCAAGTCTCTGTGCACTATCGAAAGCCCAGCGCAAACAAGTTTTTCTATTACCTACAGAATTACAGCTAATTGCTAATTTTTAAGATATAAAACACACTCTAAGTGCTCCATGAAAACTCATGCTGGAAGCCACGCAGAGATCTAGAAGAATTCGCATTTCACAACTTCAGACCCAAATTGGGGGAGTGTGACTCTCACGAGCTTTCCCTATCGCCTGCCTGCCCCGCTGGTTTTGGGGGTGTTTGGGCCCAGAATCAGGAGGAAATGGACGCAGCAGAAGCAAAGGAGCATGGGATGGAGCAGAAGCCCCGCCCAGTCAGGAGGAGGAGGGCGGAGCCGGGCTGTGGGCCGCCAGCCAGGCAACCGAGATGCAGGAAGAGCAAGCCAGGACCTCAAGTGGTCTCTGGGCACCGCCACATGACCCTCCCTTCCCTGGGTGGGCAGGACTCTACCTGCTGGAGAATATCATTTTCTAGCCTCAACTTTGCTCTGTTCTGGGACAAAGATGTCCTCAATTGCTACACTTCTTTTTTTTGCTGAAGGAAAATTTGAGTCCAACTCTCGTCCTGTTAAAATATTAGTGAAACTGATGGGTCATAAATCTACTGACACTTATGGCCAACTTTTTCTTCTACTTTGAAGATTCCCGATTCCAACCCCCTAGCTCCGACCTCTCTCTTAAGCCCAAATGGGTTGCAAATAGCCCACGAGCTACTCCCAACAGAGATCTTACCAGCAACTGTAATGGACAGGTTAAAACCCACTCGCATCTCACCTCTCCCCTGCCAAGAGCATTCTCCATCCTGTGACACCCCCTGCTTCTTATCTCTGTTGTCATCATCATCCTCAAAAGGGCACAATCATAATGTCTTCTGATTCCTTCCTTCCTCTCGGTCCTACATTGAACTGGTGGCCCAACTCTGGGCTTCTCTCCCCCGCCCCCAACCCCAACGCATCTCTGCAACTCTGTGCCTGCTGTGTGGTCCCCACCCAGCTCTGCTCTGGTCACTCTCTCAACAGCCTGTGGTCCACACTGTTCTCTGGCTGCTCTAGGACTGCAGGGCTCCATTATACTTCTCTCGTCCATCCTGAGCCATGACATCCTGGGTTCCTCAGCATTCCCGACTCTCCCTCTGATGAGGGACCAGAAGGCAAGCTGAGGACAAAGGAGAAACTGACACCCCACGGCACCCCCCCCCAACATTCCTCACTCCTCCTGGCTGCCCTAAGGCTAAGGAAAGGAAGAACAAATAGTTAACCTATAGAGATCACAATCCTGCAAGAACTGAGTCTCCCTCAGTTTACAGACTTAGCAATCTACAAGAACAAAGTATTTCTATCAATAACCTAACTTCCAGAAGGGAATGCAAATACAATTCAATGTCCTTATAACCTGCAGCCCATCCACAGATACTTGAGGGGGAAGAAAGTAATGTTCCTCCAGAAAGTTCCCAACCATCTTACTGTTAATGCCTGACTAGAGGGGTAAACAACATTAACCTGACAATGGCAAAGCCTCTGGTACCCTGTGAATCTTCTTTAACACATGAAAATTCTTTCTTGAAACCTCCCTTTTTCCTTACCTCTCCCAACCTCAGAGTCTATAATCAGCCGCCCATCACAACCCCAGAGCAGCAGCTCCTTCTGCCCATGGGTCCTGTCCCCGTGCTTCAATAAACCATCATACTGCACCAAAGATGTCTCCAGACTTCCTTCTTGGTTGTTGGCTCTAGACTCCACCCCGCTGAACCTCACCTATATTCCAAACCCGTCACCTCCGCAGCTACTCACTGTGCCGCAGCGGGCTGAAAAACATTTTCTGGAAAGGGCCAGATAATACGGGATCCGTATTTTAAATAAAGACTGTGAGCTCGGGTGACCCCAGGGTCCTTGCCACAACGCTTTAACTCTGCGGCCATAGCTCAGGCACCGCCGGAAACCAAGGGTAAATGAACAAGTGAGGCTATGTGCCAGTGAAACTTTATTTATGGAAACTAAAATCTGAACTTCATATAATTTTATGTACCATAAAATATTACTCTTCTCTTGATTTTTTTTTATCCAGCTAATAAAAAAGGTTAAAAAAAATGCTCGAACCTGAGTGGGCACCAAAACCACCTGGGGGGCTTACTGGATCCGACCGTAAGAGCCCATCGCAGAGGTTCTCATTCAGCAGGTCGGGGACGAAGCCCAGGCATTTGCGATTCTAGCAAGTTCCCAGGTGATGCTGACTCTGCCCGTGGGGGCACCACGTTTTCAACACCACTGTCCTGCAAAAGTGTGGTTTCACAGGGTGGCAATTCATGAGGTCCCCGCAGCCCGCAGATCTCCATCTTTTGGCCCCAAGGGTATGCACCCAGTGTTGTCAATTTGATTTAGTTGCTAGCATCTAACAGGTCAGGAGAGTTTGCAGACAAATATGGATGTGAAGCTTCTTAATATGAAAAAACTGGGGGAAAGTGGGAAACTTGGGCTTGCATATCAGGTGGCGGCAAGTGGCTAACCCAAGAGAAGCTGCCAGGTCTCCCGGCCCCGCCGTGCCCTAGCACGTCTGTCTGCGGAGGCCACAGGGCAGAAGTAATCTGCCGTCCTAATGCCTGGATGGCCTCACTCGCTCATAACACCTGCCTGGCTCCTGGTGGCTTTGGAGATCACTTGACTCCCTGGTCTAAAGTTAGACAGAGTGAGGACAGAAACAGGAGGACTGAGAACGGTGAGAAAGACTGGATGAGTATGCCTTTTCTTTTCTTGCCATCCTTTCTACTTCCTGAACCCTGCCCCGTCCTTTGGGGTCCCTGAGATGTTCCTGACCTTCCAAGCTCTCCCTGGTGGTTCAGGTCGAACCCTCTTCTCTACCCTCCAGACTATACATCCACACTCTGCCTGGGGTACAGCTGTTTCTGTCCCCTGGCTTCATGCTCACAGAGCTGTAAGCAAATTGAAGCCTTAGCCAACTCTGAGAACCCATCAAGATGCCTCAAGGGCTGCTTTGAACACACAAAAAACAAAACTAATGCGTATTTGATTACCTTGGCCAATACATTAAACAATATTGCCCACTCATTCCTTCATCAAATATTAAACATGCCTTAAGTATAGGCTATCTACCCTGCTAACCAATCTCGACCTTTGCCACAGAGCTTAAGTTTATTGAAATACCCTATTTTGCTGAACAAATGAATATATCGGCTATTTTGTTGTTGATGTTATGTTGACAGAATTAGGTATTTGAATTCATCCTTGACACACACTATTTTCGAGCTAAAATAGAAAACCTAGTCCTTGGCCATGAATGAGGCTGGACTGCATGATCACCAAATCCTTAACCTATTTTGGGCCTCCCTTAGCCCATCTTAAACCAACCATAACAGTGTAAATGAGGTAGCATTGAAAGGGCCACTGTGGAAATTGTAGGATTTCTACCAGGACAACACTGGCTGCCTTCAAGTGGTTATGAAAAGTGAAGTGCATGGTCAGTGTTGTCATTTCCATCACTAGAGCTGGTCATGTCATTGCCTCCGGGAGGACAGCCAGGAATGCACAGGTCTCCCTCCCAGTCCTGTGGAAAGAGGAAAGAGTGGCTACATTCCTATCAACTACCTGACAACAACTATGCAAAACTGGACAAAGAGTCAACTTAACTGGGCATTAAAACTGAGTCATGTTGACCTGACAAGAGAAAAAAAGAGGCAACTCAGCTAGACAGACACAACACATAGGTACAAATGATTGACCACAAGATTTTTAGCCAAGGAAAGCCCCAATCCCCTTATTTTTAAGAGACAAAAATGTCATACAGGGATACCTGAAGTCCTGCTGAAAAATCTCTTATTTGTAATGATTTCAAAGAAACTAGTTGAGAAAAGATTTCAGATGAGTTACTAGTTAGAAGAAATTTTGTATGAACAAAATTGTGTGTGTCTGTATTTTTCTTAAGTATAAAACAAGATCTTAGTAAGGTGCACTGAAATAAGGTAGTATGCAAATTGCTGCATGGTCATCAGGTTCAAGTTAAAGGTTTTCCAGCTCATTTTTATAAATAGAAAATCTGTGTTTAGGGAAGGTAAGAGGAAGTAGCCAGTGAGGCCCACTAGCAGCTTCCCCTTGAACTAGAACTCACTTTTTCATTATAGCCTCCTCACATCCCCAAGTATACTAGGATCACAAGACCTATGGTCAAATCCAAGACCCATGACTAACTACCCCTGAGACTTAATCATAGTTAAGCCTCTCTGAGCTCGTTTCCTTGCTTGTAAATCACAATAATACCAGCTGGGAGGATTAAGTGGCATGGTTTATGTCAGTAGCTGGACAGGGTGAGTGCATGGGAAACACTCAATGTGACTGGCAATAAGGATCACACTACACTGCCATTCAGATCGATCATGCCTCTGCTTCTTTTGTTTAAAAACATATTTTTGCCCGCTAATGTAGCAAAACATTCCTTGTTCTTACAATCTAGTTTCATTTTGTTATAAACCATAACATCTTATCACAAAAATATACAGACATTTATTTTTGTTCTTCTACTGTTGAAAAAAATTGCTGATAAAAGGAATTTATTCACAAGAACCTCACCCAAATGGTTAATCATAGCTATCTACTAAAGAAAGAAAGGTTAGTGGATCCCTTCTCAATAATTCTAGGGGACTCTCTCCCCATAAAAACACACACATGCTCCCACCTTCATTCCACCTGTACTTTATTTATTATTTATTTATTTATTTATTATTTATTTATTTATTTACCTACCTACTTACCTACCTACCTACCTATCCAGAAGGGTGTTGTCTGTAAAGAAAAGCAAAACAAAACCACAGAATGTGGAGTGGACAGAAGGCAAGCCAATCTTTTTTTATCTGATAATAAAAGCTAACAAGAAACCACAGTGATAAAGCACTGAACAACAAGGAAACACGCACAGTCCGTGGCTAAATCACACATCCACACACTGTGTCTGCCACAGACGATGCAAAGTCCTGGCAGGTAGGTTTCATGAAAGGAAGTGGCCGCAGAGAACAGCAGGCTCGTGTCCACTCCTGTTCGTGGGAACCCTCAGGAAATATGTGCCAGAACATTTTTGAAAATAAGAAGTTTGGCAGGTAACTTCCTACTCCTTAATTTTGAATATCCTATTGGAAAGAACTACATTTTCAAAATTGTGCAAAGTTATCAGTCCCCCACCCCAAATACATCTTTTGCAGGAACTGCACACCCCTGCTCCTTCCCCAGTTCTCTACCTGATACGGTTTTAGACCAATCACCATGTGGGACTCTGTTCTGGAATCATGCCAAGTGGATCAGGTTCTTAAAATGCAGCCATGGCTGTAATATTTCAGATATACGCCACCTAATTTAGAGTTCAGTGAGATTCCTTATTCTTCTGGATCTTTACCTTCAAGGTCTATAAATTTGATTCAGGACTGCATTACATTTCAGCTACTATAAGCCCCACTCTCTTTATCCTATCAACTGCTCTTACACTACATTCCCCATCCTAGAACGGCCCTTTTTTTTTTTTTTTTTTGACTTCAGGCCTTGTTATTTTACTTATTGATTTATTTTATGAGTTTTGATCCATAGTTTCAAATTATTGAGAACTTTAAAAGCCATACCCTTTTGCCTAAGCTGGTCCCTACCTGGTGCTGTGCCAGGCTTATCAAAGTCTGAGATTCCAGTGTTGCTGAGGTGCCAAGAAGTGGGCACTTTCATGCACAGCTGGCACAAGTGTGAATTGGTACAGCCTTCCAAGGAGCAATCTGGAAATAGTTATAATACTCCTTTAAAATGTACACATATTTGATTCAATAATTCTACTCTTAAGAACTAATCTAAATGAAATAATTAGAAAAGTATCCACAGATAGAAGCAGAAAGACACTTAGCATAGTTCATATTGAAAAGTCAGAAAATATCTGTATTTACCCCGGAGCATAGTAACAAAATCAACACAGGAACCACAGGACATAATATTATGAAGTCATCAAGTTGCTGGAATGGTAATGGGGAAATTCTGTTTCTGATGATGATGCTCTGAATAATCTGGACTCATCCTCCCACTGAAAACAACTGGAGAAGGTGGGGAAAAAGTATAAAACTTCTATTTGGAGACAATGCAGAGTTTCCAAAATAAGGAAGAATTATAGTACCAGGACTCAGGCAGAAAAGGAATCCCATGGTGTGATACCAGAAGTGGAGGTTAACTTTTCTGCTTATGACATCAACAGCTATTAAAAGAGGCAGTTCAGAGTTTGAAATTTGAGCAGAACTTCAGCCAGATTCATAGAGTCTGCTAAAAGGTGATAGGGATAAACTCCTCTGATTCTGGACTTCGGGTTGGGATTTTGAGATGCTGTCCTCTAGGAGAAAGTGTGAATCAGAAGTAGACTCATCCTCACAGAAACTGAAACCAGCTCAGTGTCCCAGCTTAGACAGGAGCCATATACAGTGTCTCAAGTTATTTTTACAAATCTCATACACAATGTCTGACACTCAGAAAATAACCAGGCATGGTGGACCCCAAGAAGAGGACACTGAAAATCAGGAGAAACAACAAGCAACAGAAACTGATCTATAGGAAATTCAGTTGATGGAGGCAACAGAAACTGACATTAAAATGATTATGCTTAACATGTTCAGGAAAACAAAAAACAAAACTTTCAGGAGAGAACTAGAATTGCCTGGATATTCTAGAATTGGAAAGTACACAACTCGATGAAAAAGTTCCATAGCAGTTTAAATAAAGCTGAAGAGAGAAATGGTAGAGTACAAAATAGGTCAGAAGAAAATAAGCAGGATTAAAGCATAGAGACAAAGGGTGAAGAATCTCGAAAAGAGCTAAGGAGACCTATAGGACCTGATGAGTGGTCTATGTGTGTGCAATCAGAGGCACAGAAAATGAAGAGAAAACACAACAGAAGCAATATTTGAATAAAATATAATGAGGAATTTTCCAAAATTGACAAAAGACATCAAGACCCACATTTTTAAAAACACCACGCATCCTATATATAAAAGGAAAAACCATACCTTACTTAACATAATAAAATTTCTAAAAAACAGAGATGAAGAAAAAATATAGTGTCTTAAAAGGAACAACAATTGGCAGATGGCATCACAGAAAATAATGGAATATATTATAGTGCTTAAAGGAAATAATTCCTACTTAGAGTTCTACATCCCAAGAAATATCCTTCAAAATTGAAAGTGAAATAAAGACATTTCCAGAAGATAAAAATTGAGAGAATTCAAAAGCAACAGACTGCATTAAAGGAATACTAAAGTCTTTTCTTTGGGCAAAAAGGAAAATTGCCCTTGACAGTTGCTTGGAGATGCAGAAAGAAATGAAGAGATAAAATTTAATGTGTGGGAACCTTCAAATGAAAATTAAGGGCTGGGAGGTACACACAGCTAATGAATCATTGAATGCTACATCGAAAACTAATGATGTACTATATGGGGGCTAAGTGCATATAATTTTAAAAAAAGAAAATTAAAGGCAGGCTACAACAATAACAAGAGAGAAAGGAAGCATATATAACCCAATGAATGAGTTTACAGGAGTTTATACAGTTTCAACGACTTCATTTACAGAGACATATTGTTCAACTGGAAGAAGCAGCTTTCACGACCCCAGGTCCTGGTATTTCTATATGGAACTTTGGTCACTAGAGATCTGGTCCAGATTTCTTCTGGCTGCACCTAGGTCTTTATTGTCATGCGTTGATTCAACAAATCTACTAAGCACCTAATACGTGCCTCACGCTGGGTGGGGGACTGGGATCACAGAGATAAAGACACCCACACTATCAACAGAGAAGAAAACATCAGGGAGGTGAAGGAGATGAAGCAACTTGCTCAAGGTCATTAGGCTCATAAGGGACAGAGCTGAACTCTGGTTCTATTTCTCTGCCATAAATTTTTTACTCAGCAGCCCTGACTCTTAATTAAGAAATATCACATATAGGAATGCTAACTGGAATTGATGCATGTTATTCTTTCTCATGTTTTGTTGCCATTAACTCTCAGCCTTTTTCTCTCATATCCCTGTATCACTATCACTCTCTCTACCATCTTCAAATTATTCCCTAATGCTCTTTCCTCTTCCCTATGCCTTTGTTGAATAAGATACTTTGAATTTATTTTTGAAATATGCAATCTTTTATTTAAGATGTCAGCATGGAATATTCTATAACTGGAAGGATTTCCTGGGATTTCTAACCATTTAATGCTATCAATTATACATACACAGCTGCTGTCTTCTCACCCTGGCAGAGAACCGAGGTCACAGTCCAAAGTGGCCTGGAGAGGAAGGCAGGAGATTGCCTCTCCCCTCTACCTGTCTGACCCCATCCCATCTGATTAACCTTGGCACGCATGCCCTGGAGGTACCTAAAGGTGAGAAGGCCAGTGCTGATGATATCAGTGGGGTTCCTCCCTGCTTCTCAATTACCCAATTCAGTACCCTGGAGCTAAGAGTTATTCCTCTTGACTCACGCAATAACTTCTGCACGGATCTGTATCACAATTTAACAACCTGGAGGGAAAGATTATTTTTACAGAGCAGTGATCAATCACATGTTTATATTTAATGTATGGCCAAGATACAGGTTTATAAGACTGAAATACTGCTTCGATGATTTAATCTGAGCCCCCATCTTATAGAAAGATAGTCTGCAGGCTGGAGGACGAACTTTCCAGGTTTGGCACAGGAACAAACATAGCGAAACAGCATGAAGAGTGTGGAATGATGAAAGCGTGTGGGGGTAGGGTCTGAGGAACAGTGAAAGAATTATGCCAAATGATTATTTGATTTAAGCATCAGAATTGGACGGCCCTGAGAATCCCTCTGGAGAACATACTACAGATTGTCGCTTCTCTAGAGAATGCTAAAATTTTTGATACGGCCAGGAAGTTTTTGTACCCTATTTGTACCGCAGGCCCTGATTTTGCTACTACGGAACTTATTAATAAAGGACCTCATATTTTATTAATAGGAAAGAAAAAAAAAATGACCTGACTAGAGAATAAAATTCTCAACAGAAAAATAAAAATAACTTTTAAAACCCTGATGTAAAAGTCTCTACAGGTTGAGTGTATAGTTCTTTTCACACGTCAGTAGAGTGTTGCCCACATACCAACACTGCTAGTGTATTTCATGAGAGTCCACAACCGTACCTTGATGAGAAAGACCAACTTCTGAGGAAGCCCAGAGCTTTCCGTCAACAGGTCTTTCCCTTTACATCTGCTGAACAACAACAACAAAAAGACAGTATTCAAAATAAGCGACTCTTTCAATAGGTAGATTGAAATCACTGATTATCAGCCTGGGGAGATTTGGCCCCGCAGGGACATGTGGCAATGTGTCAAGACATTTTTGGTTCTCATAACTAGGTGAGGGGCGCTCCTGGCGTCTGGTGGGTAGAGACCAAGAACATCCTACAAAGCACAGGACAGCAAAGCTCCTGCCCCCCAGCCAAGGATTATCCTGTCCAAAATGGTAATAGTGCCATAGTGGAGAAACCCTCGTATTAAAGTCTACTTCATGAATAGCTGTATTTAACCAGATGGTCTATGACTTAATAAGTACTAATAACCTGCATTACATAGCATTCTTTCTCATTATTTTATTTATATATGCAAACAGATGTGTTATGTATTCTTAAAATCACCTCTGAATGGGAGAAAACTTGCCAAAATATAGCTACATTCAATCTATATCAGTGTGAATGTAGTTTCACTCAGCCCTAGAAATGACAGTACACGGCAAAAGAGATTAATGTGTATTTAATCCTGGGAGCTTTTCTGTAAGAGTCTTCAGTTCTCATTTAAAGGAAGATTAGGGCATGCTGGGGAGGGCGGAAGGAAAACTTCCATGTCTCTGAGTCAAATGTGCAGAAACTTGGAGACAGGCAAAAGGAACATGGGGGTGGTTGATATACTTGGAACAGTGGATTTTTGGAGGGGGAGGTACATTTATTTCAGATCAAGACTTGTAGGGTGTGACCATTTGGCAGGAAGATGAGGACAATCATCAAAAGCCTGTATTTAATCCTGAGCAACAGAGAGCCAGGGGCCATTACCCGTTCCACCAGTCAGAAGACAAAAAATACACGGGTCCACTCTCTTCTCATCCAAGGGGACAATATTGCCCTTTGTAAACATTCTGTCTTTCCTAATTTCAAGGCACAGTTAATACTCTGCCTCTTTAATCCTAGTTTATACTCTGTGACCAGTGCTTAATCACTTAATCTATTTCAAATTTAAGGAACTTACACGATCCCAAGTATCATGACCATGGGACAGCTTGAGCCACTTAAGAAAAATTTCAAGTACAAATAGTGTACAAAAACATCCTGACCTTCTCTAAAATTTCAACGTGCTCCAGAGAAGCAACAATCTGGAGTATGTTCTCCAGAGGGATTCTCAGGGTCGTCCAATTCTGATGCTTAAATCAAATAATCATTTGGCATAATTCTTTTGTTTTTCCTCAGACCCTACTCTCAGATGCTTTCATCATTCCACACTCTTTATGCTGCTTTGCTATGTTTGTTCCTGTGCCAAACTTGGGAAGTTCGGCCTCCAGCCTGCAGACTCTCTTTCTAGAAGATGGGGGCTCAGACTAAATCCTCACTGACTTGTTACTGTGATCCCCGATGTTCTTCTGGGCCTGTCTTCCTTTTACATGCAATCTCATGGAGCTTGGACTGAAGATAGCAAGTTAGCATTTTTAAGAAAATAATTGGTCTGATATTTGGAGGATGACAAATGAGTTTTAGCAAAAACAGAAATTATTTTTGATAAAACAGAATACAGATAGATGGGAAAAATTTGCCCCTTGCATGAGGGCCTAGGATAATGAGTAGAGGCCCATGGTACAGAAGGCAAAAGAGGTCTTGAGAGTTTGAAATGATCTCTATAAATTCAAGTGAAAGCATAGTTGTCTCTTATCTTAAGTCAGCTTGTATTCAGTTGTTTTAAAAAAGGAAACCACCAATAATGAAGATCCTATTATGCTCAATTATAAATCACCACTGAAAAGTAACTTTTAGGAAAAAAAGACAAAGGTTCTTAAATAGGCAATACACACCACACCATTACCAAAGAATGCATCTTTTCCGAATTATAAATGTCTGAAATGTATTTTGGGGTCTTAATGCAATGAAATCCTCATATGACTTCCAATTTCTCCTAGTTGAGCACACGGGCTATAATGTTAGGGAAAAGGTGATCTATACGAGAGAACAACAAGGGGAGAGGTGGCACACCTGTGGCATGGGCTAGACATTAAGGGTAAGAGGGGAATATGAGCCCGGGGGGGGACAAAGTGACAAGCTGAGTGCCTGGACCCTGATGTGTGGGCAGAGACAGGAGAGTGGGAAGAGGTACGGTCTGATCATTTCTTGTACTGGATGTGCTAAGTGTTTTTACATTCATGAAATTAAGGCTCTTTAAGTACAATGGGCCCCACTGCTGTTTCAGGCAACATAGATATTGCTTTTCACATGTCGCATGACAAAACCCCCATTCATCACAGTGCTTTTCATCCTTTTGGTATTTCCAGCTGCTCATATTGACCTATATATGTCCCTAATGTAATAGCAGCTGTTGTTGCTGTTTTTGGAAAATTACAAGCATCTTTGGACAACCTTTCCAAGCAAAACTCTCATTTTCCTTTTTATTAAGTTGGTCTTAATTAGTGGCAATAGTTAAATAACTGCAGAAATCCGATTAGAAAGAATTATGTACAGATTACACAAGGGTCCCAGGTTATTTCCTACGACAGGTCATTAGATTACTCCCTAAGAAGAGAAAATTCATATACAGCACTTTCACCTCAAGATACTTAGGGCAGTTAAGACGATCTTACCCTATTCCTATCTCTTGGGAACTTTCTGAGGCAAGGTATGACGGTTTGAGCAAAAGTAGGGACAATGGTAAAGGGAAATTATTTCTGTACAACAGAACAGGGAAACAAGCCGTATGGTTGACTACTGCCCTCCACCCCACACACACCCACTCCCAGCCACACACAGCTTGAGACAGACTAACCATGCAGAATAAAGCATCTTTCCCAGGGGCGTCTGAGGTCCCTTCATCAACGGCAAGGTTAAAGATAGAAAAAGAGTAAAGATCCCAGGCAAAGGATATGCTTAAATTCTCTATAATATTATTTGACAGAAGACTATCGATTAGTTAAAGAAGTGTATTGGTATCTCCACAGCTTTCTTCGATCAGATTTCATCTGGAGATTAAGTTGTAATGCCTTAAGATATCCATTATACACGATGAATTCACTTCTGTCCTATACACTGAGAATGGTGCTGGTTATATACCGTTCTTGGCAGAATTGAGAAACAAACACTGAAATCATTTTTTGTCTTCTGTGGTCCATAACTCTGGTTGAGAAAGACTATGCTGCACATAAACACACAAAAATAAATAAATAAGGCAATAACCGATGAAGACAAAAAACAAAGAAACTAACAGTGTAGAAAAAAATGGAATACTAAAACAAAATAAAACAAAATAAAAAACAACCCCAAAACAAAACTTTACATTAAAACAAAGTAAGAAAAATAAGCATTAAAAAATGGAAAAAATAGAAAATAAATAGCAACCACTACAATAAGAGGCAGAGGGGGTCATACTGAAAAAGTGAGACTTAACCATATGTCAGCAAGATATGGACTTTAAATATAAAGACGCAGACATGTTAAAAGTCAAAGGATGGAAAATGACAGACCATAGAAAGTGAAATACTATTATTTCACAAACTGGATTTTAAATTTTAAAAATTTTGCTCCTTAAAAGACATCAGAGTTAAACAACAGTGTGAGAGAAAGTACTTTTAATGCAAAGATTTTGTACCCAGAATACATGAAGAACTGTCACCACCCAAGAAGAGTATAAACAACCCAGTTAAAAATGGGCAAAAAAATTTGAATATTTATCCCGCAACTCCCCCCCAGATATCTGAATAGCCAATAAGTACATGTAAAAATGGTCAGTCTCATTAGATCTTAAGAAACTAAGACCACAATAAGTACAAATACTCACCCGTGAGAATGACCAAATCAAAAAGACTGAGAATACCAGGAGTTGGTGAGAGTCAGGTCAATAGAATGCCTGTACGCCACTGGTGGGCACGCAAAATGGTGCGACTACTTTGGAAAACAATGGGACAACTTCTTGGAAATCAAACATGTATTTACCCTTTGAAATGAGAATTTCACTCCTAAATATTTTCCAAAGAACAATAAAAATATATGTCCACACAAAATTTACACAGGAATAATCATAATACCCATATTCTTAATAGGTCAAAATTTGAGTCAATCCAAACGTACATCAACAAACTGTGGCATATCCAGCAATGAGTTCCTATGCAGCAACAAAAACGAATGGACTCTGATGACACCAATGACAACACAAATAAGTCTCAAAAACATTATGTTAATCAAAAGAAGACACAAAAGGATACATACTGTATGCTATCCACGTGTATGAATTACTAGAAAAGAAATAATTCTTTAGGGATCAAAGAATAGACTGGAGTCAGGGCTCATGGAGAGGACTGCCTACAGAGTAAATTTTGGGGATGATGGGTGCACACATTTGTCAAAATTCATTAAACTGTATACTTAAGATAGGTACATTCTATTGTTTTTTAAATTGTTTTCACAGCTTATTTTAAAAAATCTCCACTCTGATATGGTTTTGTCCATTTCCTCTGCAAGTTCTATTAACTTTTGTGTTATATATTTTGAATAAATTCTAACAAAAAATTTCAGATCGAAGGGAAATGTTTCCAAACAGAATTGTGGCAAGTTAATTGACACTTTTTTCATTGTGACTATCTCTATTTTTTTAAGCTTTTATTTATTTGAGAGAGAGAGAGAGGGAGGGAGAGAGAGTGCACGGGTGCTGGGGAGAGAGGCAGAGGGAGAGGGAGAAGCAGACTCCCAGCTGAGCAGGGAGCCTGTTGTGGAACTTGATCTCAGAACCCTGAGATCATGACCTGAGCCAAAGGCAGACACTTAGCCAACTGAGCCACCCACGTGCCCTTGAATATCTCTCTTTATTTCTAATGCTTCTTGTCTTTTTTTTTTTTTTTTTAAGATTTTGTTTATTTGACAGAGAGAAACACAGCCAGAGAGGGAACACAAGCAGGGGGAGAGTGAGAGGGAGAAGCAGGCTTCCCGCCGAGCAGGGAACCCGATGCGGGGCTCGATCCGGGTCTCCAGGATCATGACCTGAGCCGAAGGCAGTCGCTTAACCAACTGAGCCGCCCAGGCGCCCCTAATGCTTCTTGTCTTAAATCTAGTATTTTGATATTATTATAACTGGTGAGCTTTATTTTGATGAGTGTTTGCATAGCATATAGATTTTCTCTTCCTTTTCCTTTATTTCTATAGAAATTTCTATATTTCTTTTTTTTTTTTAAGATTTTATTTATTTGACAGAGAGAAACACAGCCAGAGAGAGAACACAAGCAGCAGGAGTGAGAGAGGGAGAAGCAGGCTTCCCACCAAGCAGGCAGCCTGATGTGGGGCTCAATCCTGGGTCTCCGGGATCATGACTTGAGCTGAAGGCAGAGACTTAACCCAGGGCCACCCAGGCACCCCAAAATTTCTATATTTCTATATGTATTGATACTTAAAGAGTGTAAATCTCATATAGAGAGTTTGGTTTCTTAACTCCATCTGGCAATCTTTGTTTTTTAATTTTCCCATTTAATTTAATGTAACTCCTGACACAGCTGAATTTAAGTTTACCATTCTTCTATTCATTTTTTATCCCATGAATACTTTGTTCCTTTATTTCTCCTTTCCTTTTAAAAAAATAAATCATGTGTTCTTCCTGTTCTATTTTTTCGCCTCTAATAGCTTATATTTTTTATATTTATAGTAGTGATTAGAGATTAAAATCTTCATCCCAGACATACTACACTGTATCTTAAATTAGAATCTTTACTGCTTTCAAGAACAATGCAAAAATATTATGACAATTTAATTTCATTTGTTCTTCCCTTTGTACTACTGGTGTCATATATTCTACTTCTACATATGGTGTAAATCCTTAAACATCTTGTTACTGTTGTTTAACAATCAATATTTTTTAGATTTACCAACATATTTACTTTTTCATGCTCTTTGCTCTATTTTGCAGTTCTCTGCTTCCAACTGGGTTCATTTTATTTCAACCTGAAGCATATCCCTTCATAGTTCTTGGAGTCTGAGTCTGAATTTGTTGCAGATGAGTTTCATTACCCCTGTTTTGTCTTTAAATAGTTTTATTTCTCATTCATTCTTGAAGAATATTTTCACTAGGCTGGATTGTAGGTTGGCAGTTTTTCTTACTTTCTGCCCTTTCAAGTTATCATCTCATTTTCTTCCTGCTAGTATAGGAAGTCAGCTGTAAGTCTTAATTTTGCTCCTTTGAAAGTCTTTTTTCCTCTGGATATTTGAAAGATTTTCTTGCACTTTAATTTTCAATAGTCTGATGGGATTTTCTCTCTGTTTATCCTAATTGAGATTCATTGAGCTTCTTGAAAGTAAGCGCTGACTGCTTCTCATCACTTCTGAAAAATTCCCAGCCATTATTTCTTTAGAGGATCTTTCTGCTCCAATCTCCCTCCTTCCCTTACAGGATTCCAAGTATGCGTAAATTAGACTTTTGACTGTTCCATATGTTTAAGTATTTCTTTCCATTTGTTTTTACCTCTTTTGTTTTCTTTTATTTCTCTGTCTTCAAGTTCACTATTCCTAACTTATTCTGTTTACATTCTGCTGTTGAACTTTCCAATGAATACTTAACATTAGATATTGTTTTATTCTGGTAAAGGATGTCCATTTAATTTATTTTGTAGATTCCAAGGTACTATCAAAATTCTACATATATTTTTCCATTTTTAGCTTTTTTCCCATTTTTATGTTTTTTAATTTTTTTAATGAATTTTATTTTTTCAGTGTTCCAAGATTATTTATGGCTTTTTAAAAAAGACTATACCAATCCAAGTTATTTTTAAAATCTTCTCAATTAATTCTAATATCTGGATCATTGGTTACATTGCTTTTATTATTTTTGTTTGTTTTCTGATTGTTAATCACAATTTCTGTCTTCTTTTTGCATGTCTAGTCAACTTTTATTTCATGACAGTCATTGTATATGGAAATACCATGGAGGTTCCAGACAATATTTGCACCAAGGAGAGGGCAGGCTTTCCTCTATGGCAAGACTCAATCAATGCAATCAGTCCCTCACCTGCCAGGAACTGAGCTGGGTCAAGGTTGGGTTACACTCCTAATAAGACTCAGTCTACCTCCAGTTAGGGCCTCTGCCTTGAAAGTGACCTTCTCAGGCTCCTGATGGAGAGTCTGGAGGATCCCTGTCCTCTTAACCCCAAAAGACTGCAGAAGAGGTTCAGTTCTATCTTTCGGAGGTCTGAAGCTTACTCTTTAGTTTCCTTACCCATGAAGATTTAAAATTTGGCATGAGAGGGAAAATAGTCACGTGACTGTTACAAGCCTCATTCGTCTTGCTGGATCTTGTCTTCCAAGCAATATGAGTATGTGGAAGATTTCACTCTGCCTTTCCAACCCATCACCCAAGCCTCCTAAACTATACCAGATCTTATATGTAAATTTATACTATTAAAGTCAAGGAATACAAAACAATACAAACCTTTTCTATACCACTTTAAACATCCCCAAAGAAATCTCATTTTCACTACTGATTTACTTAGCATTTTAATTTTTTAAAATTAATTTTTTAATGTTCGGTTAGCCAACATATAGTACATCATTAGTTTTTGATGTAGTTTTCGATGATTCCTTAGTTGTGTATAACACCCAGTGCTCATTACGACCTGTGCCCTCCTTAGTACCCACCACCCTGTTACCCTGTCCCTCACCCCCTTCCCTTCTGTAACCCTGTTTGTTTCCTGGGGTCCAGAGTCTCTCATGGTTTATTTATCTCCCTCTCTAATTTCTCCCCATTCAGTTTTCCCTCCCTTCCCCTGTTGTCCTCTGTGCTACTCCTTACGTTCCACATATGAGTGAAACCACAAGATAATTATCCTTCTCTGCTTGACTTATTTTACCTCGCATAAACCCTCCACTTCAATCCATGTTGATGCAACCCTTTCTGATGGCTGAGGAATATACCATTGTTTATATGAACCACATCTTCTTTAACTGATCATCCGTTAAGGACATCTTGGCTCCTTCCACAGTTTGGCTATTGTGGACATTGCTGCTATGAACACTGAGGTGAGTGTGCCCCTTCTTTTCACTCCATCTGTATCTTTGGTATACCTAGTAGTGCAATTGCTGGGTCATAGGGTTTATTTTTATTTTTATTTTGAGAGAGAGAGCATGCATGCGAGTGAAGGGGGAGAAGCAGAGGGAGAGAGAGAATTTTAGCAGGATCCATGCCCAGCGTGGGGCTCAATCTCATGACCCCGAGATCACGATCTAAGCTGAAATCAAGAGCCAGATGCTTAACTGACTGAGCTGTTCAGGGGCCCCCTACTTAACATTTTCAACAGATAATACAAAAATGAAGTTCTACACAGTCACTATTTAAAATTAATTCAAGTTTTGAGTAAGTGATATTTTGACTACTTTCTTCAAATCCTGATTTTCTATGTGAGGAAGTGCCCTCAGACTATGTCCTAGAAGTTTAAAAATAGTCTCTGCAAATTGACTGATGCCTGGTGTGCTTTGTAGTGGAGGAAGCTGGAACATCACTTTTCAGATAAAAAGCATTATCATCTCATAGTTAGCAACTGCAAATAACAGCTGTGACACACTGAAGTTCTTTTAATATTATATCCGTAGCGGCAGGTCAGATCTTATCATTTACCAGTCCACGAATGATGCATGTGTCAGCTGTCATGAAGTCTCTTTATGGATAACTGGATAACTGCAGAGATGCACTGGCACAGTTGAGTAGACATTTTTTCCACTTGCCTTCTATTCTCCTTGTCTTCAGTCCCAGAACCTAGAGTTCTTTTGGGGAATCACCACTCTCCCACTCAGTCCTTGTAATTATGGTTGACTGTCTCCTCATCCCCATGCCAGAGGGGCCCAGGCTTCATCAGCTGCTTATTCTATACTTCTGGTTACACTGACCATTTCAAATGTTGACACCAAATGCAAAATTAGTTCTTAGGGACTCAATTTGGGGACTCTTATGTACACTGCAGAGCATGAGACTGTCTGCAGCTGGCATTGCCAAGGAGGTACAAGACTGGAACTGTTGGCAGCCATCTTGCCACTATCAAGGCCTCCCTCAAAATAGAGCTAACAGAGAGGAACTAAGAGACATAGAGAATAAGTGCCAAACTTGGAAGAGGCCACCTGGTGAGCTGGGTGAATCAGGTGGAGGATTAAAGTGCTTCCACTGGATTACAAGAGGTGGGAATGCACGCTAAGGAGCTGGCTGGGTCACAAGTCAAATACGGACTTCAATAAGCCACTCAGCTTTTAAAGCAAGGCAAAGAAAATCACTTTTAAGGGCCAGCAGCTGGAGAGATGGCATAATACAGACACTGAAATGATTGGTGAAATTATGTTGGAAATATGGACCTGAATCTTGCAAAAGATCAGGGCTAGTGGTGAGGATTTTGTCATGTTAATAGAGGTGAGGGTAGAAACCCCTGAAATGCTGAAGGGGTCTAGAGAGAGAATGCCATAAGAGGAAGTAGGCAGAAGATAGAACTTCATGAGTTTCATAGATTTAGAAGGCTGATTGGGTAGAATAGGAACAGGGGGCAGAAAGTGAATGAGCAGTCAGGGAGGTAAAAGGAGAATCAGGGAAAACATGGACCAAGAAATCAGGGGCAGCAGGTAAATGAGAAAGAGATCACCAACTACAAATACCAAGAAGCTAAAAATCCCAGACTGAGGGAAGCACAAGGAATTCACCAAGGTCATTGCTGACCTTGCCAATAGCTGTTCCAGGCAAGTGGTAGGGTAGAACCAGCCTGCAATAGTTCCCCAGCAAATCCACAGTGAAATGCAGACCCTAGGAGCCATCAGCTGCCTCTGAGATGACTGGTGGATAAAATGGGGGCAGAAAGGCAGAAGCTAGGGGCTGAACTCTAAAAATATATAAATACCAGGACATTGTCTTTGTAAATGACCATTTGGGATGCTTGTTTTCAATACGAAGCTATAAAAAAACGGACTCTTTATATAAATGTGTAGGGCTCTGAGGCAAAGTAGCGCATGCCCGGGAAATTTATCAAGAACTGAATTACCTGTTCGGTGAGAAGGGACCAAAATACAAAACTGTGTGCTATGAAGGGGAAACTACTGTGATTTAGCCCAGCATCTGCTGTGTATGCTGTCAGTGGATCCTAAAGATGAGGCTCCTGCCTTTGGGGGGGTGCCAGTTTCCACTGAGGGTCAGTGCAAGATGAAACCTCCAGGAAGCCTCCTTTGAGCTATGCCCTTGAAATATTAAGATCCCACCCACACCGGGTTTGTGGCCCTTCTTGCTGTCCCCATGCTCGGTGTAGTTCCAGCACGCCTCTAGGAAGTGCTCTCTCTATACAGGTGTTTGTCTCTTCCATGGGGCTGAGAACTCCCAGGGAGGCAGGGGTTATGTTTATTCATCTTTATGTCACACAGTCTGGGACAGAGTAGACAATTAGGGTTACCAGATTTAGGAAAAGAGAAAAAAAAAGGACAATCTAGTTAAATTTGGATTGCAAATTCAAATACTGCATGGGACATACTTTTTACTCAAAAGCTATGTGTTGCTTATCTGAAACTCAAATTTCACTGGGCATCCTGTGCTTTATGGGGCAACCATATACGTTCCCTCCATGTTTCCTGAATGAAGGTAAACGTGTAACTGGGGAAGTAGATGGAGAGAGGATAATTAACTACTCCTAAACCCATTCTCCAAAAATGCTAATTTAAAAACAGCATGATGCTAGAGGTAAGACACTGGTGGTGCACTTAAGACCATAAGAAATGAGAGAAGATTTGAGAAGCCTGTAGCAGGAACACCAACTGGGGGACCCTATGTAGTTGGATATACCTGTTCCCCACCTCTCCCACCTCCAGGATCACAACTCCTGATGTTAGAACCTGGCCATGCCTCTGGATGAATGTGGCTGAATTTAGGTCACTGTCTCCTCAACACACAACAACTAAAGGAGATGCATTATGTGCAGCTGGGTGGTCTTGAGACCGGGGGGTCAGAGGAGGCTGAGTGGTCAGGGAAGGCTTCAGGGAGGAAGTGTGCTTGTGGTAAGGCCCTCAAGAAGGAGGAAAACACAAACAAGCAGAAATCTCTTCTTCGGTTCTAACTCTGAATTCTTTGTAATTAAACCTAAAAAATAACCCAAACATGAGATCAAGATTGTGGCTGTCTTCCTTAAACACTTGGTTTATTTGTTACTTTGGCCTTTTCTCTGCTCCAGTAACAATTGACTTTCTTCTCTTCTCCCAGCAGAGAGAGTTTCATCAAACCTGGGATCAGCACAACTTAATGTCTGACAAAGTCAACTATGCCCTGTCACTGAAGGCCACGTTCACACATATACGTGCACCCGTGTGGAGAGGCACTGTGGGGTAATGGGCACTTGTAGTCACATGTTTGGACTTGTGTTGCCTTCTTTCCTTTACTTTTAGTTGAAATTTTATTAGTTACTTGCTTCTGCTTTATGTGGGAGGAAATCACTTTCATTCAACTGAAGACAGCATTTTAGCTTGACATTTTGTTTATAGTTTCTGTGGGTAGGAACTTAGATCAGTTTAGTCAAGAGGTTCTATCTTGAGGTGTCTCACAAGGGTGCGGTTAGACGTCATCGAAGCCTGCCACCACCTGAGGGCTGGACTGAGACTGGAGACCCACTGTAAGATGGCGCCCTCACAGGCAAGATGGCACCCTCACAGGCAAGATGTTACCCTCCCAGGCAAGATGGCACCCTCCCAGGCAAGATGGTGCCCTCACATACCTGGCAGTTGGTGCTGCCTGTCAGCCAGAAACCTCAACTCTCCACATGGCCCTCTCTACAGGATGGCTTGAATACTTTCAGGGCTTGGCACCGGCTTCCTCCAAAATGAGAGATCCATGAGACCAAGGTGAAAGTGTAAAGTCCCATGCTGTCACTACTGCCTTAGTATTATTGACACAGATTAATGCTGACTCAGTCTGGGAGGAGGTTTTAGGACGGTGAGGGTAACATGGGAAAACCAGTTTAGGAAACTCAACTTAGAAAATTCAAAATATGCTAACTGGGGCAATGTCTCCCATCCTGGAAATACAAGGATATTAAGATCTTATAAGGAATAACCCAATGCCCCAAAAAACTACACAAAAGGGAAGCAGAGAACAGAGGTCTCATCAACACCATCTGCTTCAAGGGAGTGGGGCTTATCCACCCTCACTATTCACCCTCTCCCTCCATCCGCCCCCCATTCCCTCATCTACCCACCCAGATATCATTGATATTTACCATACAAACTTCTGTGGTAAACTCTGAGGAATAGTGGGGAGCAAAAGAGATATGTCTCCATCCTCTTGTAATAGACAGTCCAGTTAGGGAGGCAAGCATACAAGCAGATTAATAAGATGGTGAGGCACCGTGTGAAAGAAACACGAATTATAGCAACTGATAGAGTTGGTACTGCCTCAATGAGATGGCCAGGGAAGGCTTCCCTAAGGAGGTGGTTTTGAGGCAGAATTGATAAAAGTCTCTTCCAGCACTGAACAGAAGGGCAAAAAGGGACTCATGGGCATAGGAGGGTTCCTAGGGCTCTTTTGGATAGAATCCCAGAGGAAAGGCCAAGTGTGGAAGATGAGACCACCAACTCTGTCCTAAATAACTTTCAACAGAGGGGCTGCATTTGTGACATTGCCTTGGGGCCACATGAGGAGGTATAGGTAGGGAAGGAGCCAAACCTGGAAGGACGGTGAGAACAGAAGTCTCAGCAATATGGGGGGAAAGCCAGTCTGATTTCTGGAGATGAGACCAGATGTCCCATGTGAGACCAAGCAGAAATGAGGTGAGGCTGGTGTGAGGACAGGATATGGCGGGAGGTGGGTATTCTAAAGGAACCTGTAATGCAGAGAGAGTAGAGCAGGGATAAGCTTTAGGGCTGCAGGCCAAAGTCTGGCTTATGCTTGGAGCATCATCTCAATGGGGCTACACATTTAAAGGTTCCACTCTTCATTTTGGACAAACTGGGAGCACCATTTACAAACTAGGATGCACGTGAATCAGTCAAGAGATATGACGTATATATTTCTGGGAAAAAAATATCTGCCTACGAACCCATTGCTTATAGTAACATTTTCAGTAATTTGAAATGCAAGTACCTGAGGGAAATGTTTGTGAAACTATTTATGAACATGATTTTTTTAATTTTTTGTAGCATTCGTCAAACCTAAATGAGAAAGCACTAGACCAAAACAAAAGCCAAGAGAAAAGTGAATGAAATGAAATAATTAAAAAATGAGAAACTCTTATAAATATTAACTCGAACATCTTTGGGGACCTTCTATAGATCAAGTACCAATAGACTATGAAGATACCGACGTGAGCAATACATAGTATCTGCCCTCCCAGACTGCAGCTTCCCTAAGAAACCAGTGAGAAAATCAGCTGTCCTGTGTGGCTCACACATGCCATGGCAGAGGTACTCAGGTACCTGACCTAGGTACTCAGGTAATAGGGTCCATGCTGGAGTACTGAACTAGGTGCTCTGCTACCACGCCCCACACTGGAGGGGCTGACTGGCTACCTGGCACCTGACCAGATCTTGACTAGGGGTGGCGCATGTGAGGAGTTTGGGGAAACCACCGCCTAGTCTGCTTGAAGACCAGGGTTCTCAAACAACAGACATTTATAACGCACAGGTCCAGAGGCTGGAAGTCCAAGATGAGGGGCCGGTGTGGTTGGGTCCTGGTGAGGGCTCTCCTCCTGGCTTACAGTCACACTGTCATTGAATTCTCACACGGTGGAGAGAGAATTCTGGTCTCTTCTCCTTATAAAGACACTGCTCCCATCTTGGAGGCCCCACCCTCATGACCTCATCTAACCTTCATTGCCTCCCTAAGGCTCCACCTCCATATGCCATCACACTGCGGGGTAGGGCTCCAACATGCAAATCTAGGAGAAACACAAATACCCAGTCTCGAACGCCAACCAAAAAAGGGACTTCTGAGGTGCGTCCAGGAAGATGGAGACAGGACGTGGAAGGTGAGGGAGGGTGAGGCCAGGGGAAGTAGGAGCTTGTGGAAAGGCCGTGCAGAGCGGCAGGAACTGAGCCTGTGGGGGCCGGCCAGGACATGTGGGGGAGGCGCAGCAGGAGGTAGGCGGAGGGGGCTCAGCTCACGGACCGAAGCACAGGCCCCACGTTCAAGGTCTGGGTCTTCTTCTGACAGAAATGGGGACTCACTGATGGTTTTTAAACAGTTCTAAGACCTGGCCAGATTTGTGTTGAAGAAAGACTCATTCTGTGCAGTAAGGGTGCATCTGAGTGGCCAGAGAGTGAAGGATCCCTAAGACACCGTTAAAAACAGGGTTTCTGAGAATCCACTGTGGCCTGGGAAGTATAAATAACAACAATAATAAACACAGCGATGCTTAGCATGCTCTCTACACTTAAACACCATCTAAGCAACAGCCCTCTGACCCTGTTTGGGAGTTCCCGTTTTTAATGGGGAAGCAGAGGTTCAGAGAGCTTGTGTAACTTGCCGCAGGCCACAGAGCAAGAGAGTGGCGTGTCAGCCCTGACCCCCTGTGAGCAGTCAGCTTGGCAGCCTCAGTGCTGGGAAGGGTTCTGCAGAGAGCAAGAGCCTCTCACCAGCTCCTGCTGGGGTCTCTTCACAGGCCTGGTGCCTGCGTGCCCCCCCTGACATAAGCCATCTACCGCCTTGCCACCACCTTCCTTCCTAAAACGGATGTTCTATCTCAAATCACTTCTAAAGCCACTGCCTCAAATGTCACTTGACTTCTCAGGATCTTCCGTGGCTTTCCATTGCCTTCAGAATGGAATTCTGACCTCTTAGCGTGACATTCAAGGCCTCGCTTCCCTGGGAAACTCTAGTCCCAATAGTGCCTTACCCGTCACAGGTCCCTGTCACCTGTGAACACAAGCAGACAACCTACAACTTGCCACCTGGGCGCGGACAGGGCAGAGGGTGGCTTCAGATCTCAGCGAGGACCCTCCATACATGAGGAGACCGAGGTGGGGAGGGTTCCAATGGGCTGCCTCAGTTTGCAGAGGAGCTAGAACTCATCCCTTCCTGTTCCTTCCCATTGGACTCAGAAACGCCAGGAAATCCGAAGGCGAGGGCCTCCAGCTTCAGCTGCTTCAAATAAAATAGCTAAATTAATTTGCTGTCAGGGCCGTAGGAATTTCTTGAGAGGAGGTGCCTCCGAGGTTAATGAGAATAGGCCAGTTCTGCGTGTGCTCCGATTCCTGGAATCTGCAACCGCGCGCAGTCCTAACTGGTAACGTTTCACTGAAAAACGCACACGTGTTGTCTTCAGGGGTGGTTACTTAACTCAACACATACATTTCCACGGCTTCTGGACATTTATTTTATAGGAAATCTCTTTAAAGCCTCTCCAACTCATTTGCCCACCTGCCAACTCCCTCTGGCCGGCTCTCCCCCAGCAAGGCAGGCGGGGCTGGGAGAACGGCTCGGCTCCGCGTTGCTGTCGGTTCAGCCCAAACTGAAACCCACTGGACGTTTCTGCCTCTGACTTCAGGACCTGTTGCTGCCCTTCCCCGCCTGACGGCTTCTTCTCGCCCTGGCTGGGCGGCTGAAGTATGTGAGGCGGAGGTGGGCAGCCTCGGGCGTCGGAGGCCGTCGGGGGGACGCCCGCTTTGTGTCCTTCCCTTTGCAGGCGTTTCCTAGGGCAGCTGCCTTCCCAGAGACGCTTCCAGACGGAGGCTGACCAGGCCCGGGAGCTGGAAAAACTCGGCTCTGGGACTCCACCGAGGCTGCTCACTCTGCACGTGGCCCTGTGAAGGCCCCCCTCTCCCCTGACGGAGGCCAGGGGGGCAGGGGATCCACAGAACCCGAATTCCTCACTCGCCAGCTCCCAGGGATCTGATGCCTTCCGCGGATCCCGCTTAAGACACTAAGACCAGCACGAATCTGGTAAGGCAGACACATGCCTATTGGCTGAATAGGCACCACCAGAGATTACATGCCCAGGGGTCTTGTTTCGAGCTATAAAAGGAGGGACTAGATTTCAAAGGAGCCTGTGATAGAGTTCTCTGCCCCTTGTGGGCTCTCACTCTCTCGGATGTTGGGGCTGCAGGCGCTGAGAGATCCTAGAGCTTTGTCTGAGCGAGCTTCCAAGTCGTTCTGAAAGGAAATTGCTGCGTTTTATGCATTTTTCTAAAAAGGGCACGGTATCTCTAGCATCCAGCACAGGGCCTGGAACACGAGGGGCTCACAGTAACCGTGGGCTGCTTAAATGAGTATCCAGAAAGAAGTCGAAAGAGAAGTAGGGTCATGTTGAGTCTGTTAAGTTTTTCTGCTTAAAAGTGGCACCTGGGTGGCTCAGTCATTAAGGCGGCTGCCTTAGGCTCAGGTCATGATCCCAGAGACGTGGGTTCAAGCCCCACATCGGGTTCCCTGCTTGGCGGGAGGCCTGCTTCTCCCTCTCTCACTACCCCCTGCTTGTGTTCCCTCTCTAACTGTGTTTCTCTGTCAAATAAATAAAATCTTAAAAAAAAAAAAAAAGTGTGGGGCGCCTGGGTGGCTCAGTTGGTTAAGCGACTGCCTTCGGCTCAGGTCATGATCCCGGAGACCCAGGATCGAGTCCCACATCGGGCTTCTCCCTCTCTCACTCGCCCCTGCTTGTGTTCCCTCTCTGGCTATATTTCTCTTTGTCAAATAAATAAAATCTTGAAAAAAAAAAAGTGATACATCCGACTCTTAGATAGAGCTCTATGGGACAGTGCTTGGTCCTGGCTGCACCCCCCAACGCCACCCCACTCAGCCTCTGAGCAGTTTGTCATGGCTCATCTCTCAGGATCCAACCAACCCTGCCCCCCAAGGGATGCAGGGCTTAATTCGCATAGCCGTACAGGGCACCCCTAGTGAGCTACTCAATGAGCATCTACTGGATGGAAAAAAGAAAGAAACCATGAAAGGTCTTGGGCTGTTTTCAAATGATATAACATCCTCCCCAATGACAGAGGCATTTATAAAGGTATAGAGCACATTTCATTTCCATCATTTATATTCCTTTTATGTGTTGGAGCAAAAAATCAGTATGTCAAGCACGTATAAACTATTAAATGTGGCTGCTTCAATATTAGGCTGAAATCTTTCATGGGGATCCCAGGCGACTGATGTTTGGGAAACACAGATGTGAACTATGTCACAGGCATATACACATCGCTAAAGCCAGCAGTGATGGGGAATAGGGCATGCATCATGTTTCCGAATTTGGGCTGTCGGCCCTCATACGTTCAGGGGTGTCCTCTATGAGATGCTATGGGGATAAGGCATGCCAGGGGAGGGAACAGAGCCAAGGTAATGGCTCCCGAGATCCTAACAGAGACATAATCTGCAACCTTAGTCTCATTAGCTCTGTGCTCTCACCAACTCTGTTTTGGGTTTATGACCATGTCTTTAAATTACATGCTTAGAAAGTGAGTAGGTTCAAGCAAAAGACCCTTAGTACCTTCAGTGAGTAAAAATTGCATAGGAAAATGGTTATACCAGATGAATAAAATATTTTTCTGTGCCACTTTTAGGAAAAAGGTCAGATTAATTTCTAGTAATTAGCAGGAAGGCAGCCTGGAAGCAGGATCAACTCGGGCAATCTGAAAAGCCAGAGTTAGGTCAAATGCTGGAAGGCTGGGTATTAATTTTTTGAAATAACATTTTAGGGAAAGGAACTTACGGTTAGGTCTGAGTCTCAAGAACTGATTTACGTTACTGAAAACTGCCATTCCTCATTTTTGCCTGAACAGGTATAGCCATAAAAAGCCAAATTCTGGGTATATTTTCTCTTAATAGAATTTTTAGAATTAAAAATATTGTGTGACTTGTGGGGCATAAGGAGTAACATGGAGGACATTAAGAGAAGGAAAGGAAATGTGAATTGGGGTAAATCAGAGAGAGAGACAAAGCATGAGAGACTATGGACTCTGAGAAACAAACTGACGATTTTGGAGGGGAGGAGGTGGCGGGATGGGTGGGGTGGCGGGACGGGTGAGCCTGGCGGTGGATGTTAAGGACGGTATGGATTGCCTGGAGCACGGGGTGTGGGGCATACACAGGGAATCTTGGAACACTGAAAAAATAAAATAAATTATTTTTAAAAAGAACTTAAAAAGCAAGAAAACGCTGATAAATGAGCAAATCAATAAATAAATCTATTGTGTGAAAATGCACAGTGTGCCTCGGTCATGACCCAGTGTTTGAGGTCACCTTCCCTCAAACCTGGCAAGAACACACACATCTGCTTCCTTATTCTGTCGGCCGAGGAGACCAAGAAGTGTCGCCGCAGTACCGGTGAGTACAGCCGGCACCCAGGCCTCGATGTCTAACACCCACCTCCAGGGAACCAGGGTCTCCGGATAAATGACTCATTTTAGGGCTGCAGCAGGAAACACAAAAGAACCACTGAGTGGTTCTTGTAGTGACAGAAAGTAAGGAAGTGATAACACACACACACACACACACACACACACACGCACGCAATGGGGGTATGTCAAAGGGACACAAAGCCAAATGAAAGAGCTCCCAGTGGCCAACTTAAATATCATAAATAGTACTGCGGGTGCCTGGGTGGCTCAGTCAGTTAAGCGTCTGCTTTCTGCTCAGGTCATGATCTCAGGGTCCTGGAATCGAGCCCCTTGTCGGGCTCCCTGCTCAGTGGGGAGTATGTTTCTTCCTCTGCCCCTTTCTCCCCTTCTCATGCTCTCTCTTGTTGTCTAATACATAAATAAAATCTTTCAAGATGAAATGAACCAAAATAGTATAGGATTACAACCCCAAATATAAATATCCATGAGTCCATCATAATATGGATAATTAATTGAATAAATAAGTACAGAAGGAGAGTAGATAAATCTCACCTGCAAGAGAATTATAAGTAATTTATGTAGCCGCTTCACCCTCTAGGAGGCGGAGTATAACTCTTGAGCATGAGATGTGCGTAGTGACTTCCTTCCCAAGAATCCAGTATGGAAAGGAGATAAGCCCGGCAAACATGACCTCAACCAGTGATGAGTTCTGTTTCACAGTACTTGCTATGGTGTGACAAGAATTGCACTTTACCTCTGGGGTCTTCTCCCCAACATAACTAAGCCCGGCTCAATCATGAGAAAAATATCAGACGAATCTCAAATGGGGAATGTTCTATAGAATCCCTGACAAGTACCTTCCATTATCATCAGTATCGTCAAAAACGTAGAATCTAAGAAATTGTCAGAACTAAGCAGCATGATATGATGACTACAGGTAACGTGGGATTCTGGATGGGATCTGAAAAAGGATATTAGGTAAAAACTAAGAAAATGTAAATATGGTATGGACTTCGGTTAGTAATAATGTACCAACGTTGGTTCCTTAATTGTGACAAAGGTGCCGTAATGTAGGTCAGCAACAGGGGAGACATTCTGAGGTCTGTGGGAGTGCCCTACGAGCTTTACAATTTTTCTGTAAATATCAAACTCTTCTCACATAAAATACATACTTTAAAAAAATCTAAAAAGAACAGACTTTGAGAGAGGGAGGAATCAACTTTTCCTCACGCCTGCCCCAAATCTCCAATGGGCAGATTTCTGCACATACATGCAGTCCTGGGAGACATACATTTCCTTTTCCTGTTTACATGTGGTGCCCATCAGACATTCTCAGGAGGTGGACAGTGCCCTTAATGGAGTGAAAAGTGGTACCTGGGGAGGAGCTGAAGATTCTACATATCACAGCGATTTCGGTCCATCTGGAGCTTAAGTCTAGCTAACAAATCTTATTTTTTAGTATTTAATTTCTCCCTAAAGAGAAATATAATTTAAATAATTTAAATTTAATTAAAATTAATTAAAATTAATTTTTTTTCTTTAGGCAGGCAATAACGAAAAACCATCATAAAATACTGGTGTATACCACTCAAAAATATGTACTGTATGCTCACAAGGAAGTATGCGGGTCTAGAACATGTTAGATCAATACAGGAAGAAAGTATCACGCAAACGGTCACAAGATGGCCTTGTACTTGGCTGTTTTTATTATGATTTTACATACTTAGTTGCAGGCCCTCTTGTCACAGATTTTAAAAGATTTCTCACTTTTTAAGGAAAAATAGAATTTAAAAAAATCACCAACATGACTGTTTACTGAACAACCAGGAAGGATCCCATCTCCCTACTTATGTTGTTCACTTGTGAGAAATTCCAGAGTAATGCAGAGGTGAGGGCTTCCTTAGCCCTTCACATGATGGGAATCTATTAAATGCAACATTGATACACATTAAATGTCTCTTGGGATATGCTCTTTTTGTCTAAATTATGATTTAAAAATCATTAGCTTTTCTAGAAATTTTCTATCCTTTGGAATATCCCCCTCCCAAACTTTTTTTTTAGTGAAAAAGTTCAAGTTGAAATATTAAAAACATGTATCATTAATTGTTACAAATGTGCCATCCGTGATAAATGCAAATTACAGGGAAAGCTGAGTGTGGGGTATAGGGCTCTCTGCACTATTTTTGCAATGTATTAGTAAATCAAAAACTACTCCAAATTCACTTATTTTAAAAAGCACAGACCTCTTAGGAAGTACTTAGTTCACTAAACTGTGAGCTTCTCAAGGGTGGGTGGAGGCTCACCCATCCTGGGTCCCAGGAACTTGGCCTTAGACCTGCAGTGCAGCAGGCACTCACATGTTCTTAGACGAATGCTTGGAACTGAAAACAGAATTCATCAGACTCCTTTACCCCTACTATTAAGCAACTATATGCTCTCCCTCTCAGGCAAACATGGAGAGGCTTACCTAAGAATTATAAAGAAGAAAAATATATAATTTTGTTTGAATAGTGCAAACCACTTGATCTCCTGGCATTACCTACATTGGTTATTTTACAATATATTTTTAAAAGTCCCAGTTCCAAGATGGCGCTAGAGGTCTGGCGGGGCATGAGGAGGGAGTTGCAGAAATTGTGGGGAGAGCTGATTCAATCTTTAAAATAAATGACATCGGGGCCTTGCTAGGAAGTCACAAGCAATAAATGACTTAGCAGTGAGCCACGCGCAAAGGCAGGCCCAGAGCCCCTCCTTGATGGGGAGGCATGCTCCCAAAGTGGGGTCACAGCTGAACCCCACACAGTCCCTTGGCTGGCGCTGTCCCTGTGTGTTGGCCAAAGGGGCGGAGAGAACAGAAAGCGATGCTCACATCTTTGCTTAAGGAAGTCTGAACTGCTCTGCCTGCGGGGCTCTGGGAGGGACAGCGGGGCTGCCCTGCAGGCCATACCCTGCGGCCTGGACTCCTGAACCTGACTGACCTTCTGGACACGCACAAGGGCGGTGAAGCTAAAGACTTCCCTAGGTGCCTGGGTGGCTCAGTTGGTTGAGCGACTGCCTTGGGCTCAGGTCATGATCCCTGAGTCCCAGGATCAAGCCCCACATCGGGCTCCCTGCTCGGTGGGAAGCCTGCTTCTCCCTCTCTCCCTCCCCCTGCTTGTGTTCCCTCTCTCACTGTGTTTCTCTCTGTCAAATAAATAAATAAAATCTTAAAAAAAAAAAAAAAAAAAAAAAGACTTTCCTAGGAAGCAGCAGAGAGCTATAGGAAGAACAGAAGACTTGAGTTGAGAATCTGATGGTCCTGGGCCCCGCTGTCCCT